>JAVKPL010003971.1:0-20988 GCA_032173675.1 Gastrolobium villosum
CAGGTACCTAACAGCTTGAATCTAATGAGTTAGTTAGGGTGATAACCAAGCTCTATGTCTCTACCCTTTTCTCTTCTCTGTTCTTCAGCAATGATCTGAAACTTTGGCATGGCTTTATGATATTACATAATTAATAGACCTAGAAATTAGAGATTTGAGTGAAAGTTGTTGTGTGTCTAATCAGACCATAGGAACTCTATATATTAATGAGGATGCATTGCAATAACTACAATTGATCCATTTAATCCTAATCGGGTTCTAGTAAGTTACAATCAGATACTAATTAAATATTTTAACAATATTCTAATACTCACTCTCAAGCCGGTGCATATATGTAATATATGCCAAGCTTGTCACATATATAGTTGACTAGGAACCTCAAAGTTTTAGTGAAAAATATCATAATGTTGATCATATGAGTTACCAAATATATTTCAATCTCCCCATATTGAATATTCTCTCGGATAAAATAGTAATCAATCTCAATGTGTTTGGTTCTTTCATGGAAAACTTGATTTAAGGATGTTAGGACCCATTTGCAAGGTATGGGACTTGGAGCCCCACATTGGTTATATGGGCAACTAATGTGGGGTTTATAAGATCTTGGGCACTCCCACCCTTTGAGCTAGCTTTTGGGGTGGTGCATCTCGGTTCTTATTAAAGGATATGTGTAATGATGCCCAGTTGTCCCATATCAGTTTTATTCGCTGTCATTCACAAATGTTGAACTCTTTGATAAGCTATTTAACCAAGGGTTTTATGTTTATTATGTTGTAGGAAAAGTGATTGTGTAATGTTATAGAGATTCGTTTTGCGTGTCATATTTTTTTCTTTTTTTGTTAGTTTTAAAATGTGTGGGTCCCACAAAATATTGTGTGTGTAGGAAAGTTTGTTATGTTATGTTAAAGGAGGGAATGAAAACCCTTTAACCAAATAAGCTCACAGGTTGCGGATCACAATGCTCAAAATGAAACTTTTGCATTTGAACAGGCCACTACGGTTTGCTATGCTCTAATACCTTTGACATGGCTTTCTCATACTCTTCAAGTCTTGACACAACACATCCATGTGACCCAAAATAACATGTTTGATTCATGTAATCAGCAAATGCAAGATAAGGTTGTCTAGTATGGACTCATACTATAGGTCTCACACACTCTCCTTTCCCTAGACCCTAAGCATAGTTAGTTCACTTTTGATACACACACATTATTCAAGACCCTACATTCTGATCCAGCAGTGACTTGCACGAAGGAGCCAAGTACACAGCTAAAGAAATCAACTTACAGTCCCCACTAACCCCAAGATGAAATGATGTATAGAACCGAAGGTGGAAACAAACCATGTATGTGTATGACTCTGTAATGAGCATTCTCTCCCTCTTTCACACAATAACGAATCACAAAGAAAAAGGCAGAGAGCTACAGAGAGACATTTGAAGCATTAGCTAATATTACCAAATGGAATGAAAAGAGAAAATACAGTGTGAAGAAGAGATGAAAGTAAGAAAATGCTTACAAGATTTCCATCTTCCAGACTTTTACTGAGAATAATCTTAAAGAAACGGATTGTAGTCACTGAAGAATGCTTATTTGGTTGGTTGTTAGGGGAAATCAAGGTTGCCATTGTTGTGTTGACACATAAAATGCTGTGTTCCGTCCGAACAAAATCTAGCCTTAAATCTAGGTTGATTGGGCACTGGGTACGGAAAACAGCATCAAATTTTTAATTTTCAATTCAAATTCTTTTAAGATAAAAGTGTTGTATTTTTATTTTTAATTGACAGAATTTATGTCATTTTAGTAGGTGGGATCATATCTTTATGTTTTTATATATTTTCTCTCCTCCGTGATTTATCTATTTCATTTAAAATAACAAAATAACATAATTTTACATCTTTTAAAATGACATATTTTTTCCTTCTTTTAACTTACATATGCGAAAAGTGTGTGTCCTCTTAAATTTGAGGACACACACTCATATCCTTTTAGTAGAGACAAAGAAATAAAACATGAGGAGAGAGACTAGAGGGGAAAAATTTTAATTTAAATTTCAAAAAATACACTACTTTGATTAAAAGGACCATCATTTTACATGATACACATTTTTCCTTTTATTTAATGGTTTTAATATTTTTACATTTACAACCTTGAAATAAATTATAATTACAAAAATATTTTATTTTTCTTCCCAAAACTATATCCTTTTGGGCTCAATGCAGATAACTTATTTGCATTCACCGTATAAAAAATGAACCCTATATATAGTGCTGTAAATTGGTCAGGCTGGCCTACAGCCTAGCATATGTTCAGCCTAGCATAGTTTGGCCTTTTCTGAAAAAGTAAAGTATGCTTAGACTTATAAGAAAGTTTTTTTAACAAATAGGATAAATATATATATATATATATATATATATATATATATATATATATATATATATATATATATATAGGGAAAAGTGTATGTCATTTTAAGAGAGAGAAAGAGATAGATAAAGGATGAGAGAGTTGACAAAAAAATAAAATTGTGGGTCCCATCTCTTTGTGAAAGTAAAATGACACAAGTTATGTCATTTAAAAAGATAAACATTTTTCCATATATATATATATATATATATATATATATATATATATATATATATATGTATATATGTCAGGATCATTTTACACCAGTGTAAGTTATACTCCTGATCTTGTCCGTTAATCCCACTTATATCTACGGGCTCAAATTTTTTAGTAATGTAAGTCATTGGATACAAGTGGGTCAATGATCAAGATTTAGTGTAAGACTTCTAATTCTTATACTGGTGTAAGAATATTCTGCCCCCATATATATATATATATATGGGAAATGATCCGTTTACGAATTTTTTTACAAATTGCACTAGGTATGTCCGGTCATGCCCTCTTATTAGTATATGACCGGTCAGACATAATGTAGTTTGTAAGAGTTTGTAAACAAAAAATTTGTAAATATAAAATTTCCATATATATATATATATATATATATATATATATGGAAAAACATTTCTCTGACAACTCGAGATAAGTTTATATCCAGCCACTCCAAAATATACCCGGGTAGGGAGGGGTGTACCTGTGTGTAGGCTTCATGGTCAATGGTCAAATATGGGCAGATTAGTGTTATGTTTTCTTTTAGTTTTGTCTTATGTTATTTTTATTTTTTATATTTAAATTTTAAATTCTTTTAACTTAATTATATATATATATATTTTAAAAATTCTACTTAAATTAATTATCAATAGTTAACTTAATAATTTAAAAAAAATATTCTTTTATATTTTTATTCAAATTTGGAACTTTTGGCATCAGCTACAAAATTATTGCTAGTAAATGAATACATATGTTAATTTAATAAATAGTTGAAATTTAACTCAACAAAATAGCGTTGATCTGATATAATTGGACAAGATTATTTATAATCCTACTGGTAAATGAAAGATATAATAAATGAATATATTAATAATGTAGCCATACTTGAGATATTTAAAAAAAATTCCGAATTTTTTTTTATTAATGAACTACATTCTCTTTATGTTCATGATATCATGATACATAGTAGCATATCGGTTATATTGCTTGAAAATTCTTATCTATAGAACATAATGTAAAATTTAATTTTGGCACCAAGTCTCTTTTTAGCATTTAAACTTGATCAATATATATTTACAATCAGTGAGAGTTGTTTTCATCATTCCTTGTTCTTTTTAAGTTCCTCGTAACTTTTTTTTCCCTGGTCTCAAATTCTTTTGATTTTTGCCATCTAAATAAATAAATTATCAAGACATTTATATGTGTGAGTTTGAATTAGATTGAACAGAAAATAGTAATAATAATACTGGTAATGAAATGTAGTATTAAATTGTGAATCATTTATACAAAGGGGTCTCTATTTATAGAGAAAACTTGGCCTAATATTTGACCTAATAGGCTTGACTCAATACAACAAATAAACCTAATACAAATAAATGAATAAATAACTAAATAATTATTATTATTTACAACACTCCCCCTCAAGTTGAGGAATAGATATTTATCATTCTCAACTTGCTAGTAAGCTCTTGAAATATGTCTGAAGGAAGTCCTTTTATCAATACATTAGCTAATTGACGCCCAGTGAGAATGTATGGAGTGGTAATCAACCCGCTATCAAGTTTCTGTTTGATGAAATGGCGGTCAACCTCAATATGTTTAGTCCGATCATGTTGAATTGGATTATGAGCTATACAAATAGCGGACTTATTATCACATAGCAGCTTCATAGGTCCCTCACATTTTATTTTTAGGTCATCAAGTACAATTTTTAGCCACAGTAACTCACATATGCCTTGAGTCATAGCTCGAAATTCAGCTTCTGCACTTGATGTAGCAACCACATCTTATTTCTTACTTCTCCACGTCACCAAGTTATCACAAAAAGACATATAATAACTAGTGGTAGAAGGACGGTAAGTCATAGATCCAGCATAATCAGCATCAGTGTAGACTTCTAAAGAGAGATTGCCATCACGCTGGAATAACAATCCTTTACCAGGAGTAGCTTTAAGATACTGAAGAATTCTCTATATTACCTGCATGTGTTTCTTCTTTGGATCGTGCATAAACTGACTGACAACACTAACAGCATAAGCTAGGTCTGGTCTAGTATGAGCCAGATATATCAATTTTCCAACTAGCCGTTGATATTGTCCTTTATCAACTGGAGGACTCTCCTCTTCATAGCCTATTTTGTGATTCTGCTCAATAGGAGTATTAGAGGGTTTACACCCGAGCTTTCCTGCTTCTTTGAGAAGATCAAGAATATATTTCCTCTGGCTGATAAAAATTCCTTTTTTTGAATAAGCTACCTCTATCCTTAGGAAATATTTAAGTCTCCCCAGGTCTTTAACTTCAAATTCAGAGGCTAGTCATTTTTGCAGGATATGTCTTTCTACAAAATCATCACCAGTGATAATAATATCATCAACATATACAAGGAGCACAGTGAGCTTTCTATCTTGGCAGTGTTTGAAGAAAAGAGTGTGATCTCCTTGACTCTGTTTGTATCCTAAGGTCATCATAACCTTAATAAACCTTCCAAACCAGGCATGAGGTGACTACTTCAATCCATATAAGGCCTTTTTTAATCTACAAAGTTTATTTTCTTCATTCACAGAATCAAAACCAGGCGGACCTCCATGTAGACTTCTTCTTCTAACTCACCATTGAGGAAGGCATTCTTCACATCAAATTGATTTATATCCCAATTGTAATGGGCTGCAAGAGATAACAAGATTCTCACCGTATTTATCTTTGCAACTGGAGCAAAGGTTTCTTCATAATCAATGCCATAGGTGTGAGTGTAACCTTTGGCGACTAATCGAGCCTTATATCTCTCAAGAGTGCCATCAGATTTGTACTTTAGTGCATAAACCCACATGCATACTACTATTTTCTTTCCGTTGGGTCTATCAATAACCTCTCATGTTTTATTTTTTTTCCAACGCATTCATCTCTTCTTGCTTGGCTTATGCCCAATTCCCATCTTTCAATGCTTCATGTACTGATTTTGGGATTGAAATAGAATCTAGTGCTGAAACAAAGCTTTTGTGCTGCACAGAAAGATTAGCAGAAGAAAAAATGGGAGATAGGATATTGGGTACAAGAAGGACAGGAAGAACAAGTTTTCTTTGGACAATATCTTCTTCCTTTTCTTAGGGCAATGGGTAAATCATCAGATTTAGTAACAATGGATAAGTTATCAGAGATATGAGATTCATGACTTACCAGTGGTTCGGACGATTGAGGTTGCTGGTGAAGCAATGTGGGTGTACTCATAGTCACAGAAGGATCAGATATAAGATGATCAGACACAGGAGGAATAGAAACAAGAGGAGCAGGAGAAGGAGTAGATACTGAAGATTCAAACTCAAAGAAGGAAGCTGATGAATTTTCTGCCAAATTATCTGTTGAAATATTCTCCCCCTGAAGATGAGGACCTTGGAAAAAGGACTCAGACTCCTGAAATGTAACATCCATAAAAACAAAAAATTTCTGACTGACAGGGTGATAGCACTTATAGCCCTTCTTATTAGAAGCATAACCAAGGAAGACACATATAACACCTCGCATTTACAAGTCCTACATATTATTTTAGTAATTATCATGCATTTATTATAATTTTTCGGGATACTTCACCGGTACGCATTTATACCGGGTAGCAGAATCGATATCTGCGCTTTTCGTCAGAAAAGCGACTTTCAGCATTATTACCCACTTACTATAATTATAGAGCCTCAAAATAATTATTATGGTCAATTATGAATTTTTTTTCATAATTATCACATTTAATTAAATAAATCTCCTTAATTAGTGGTGCGGGTTCTTACAGAAATCAATGGTTATGATCTAAAATGATATAAGTTTATATCCTTAAAAATGACAGATGTTATTCCCATATATATATATATATAGGTAAAATCATTTATGTAAGGGTTTTTGCGTTCTGGATTGGATCGATTTTGGAAGTAAAAATCATCTTATCCAATCCCTTCGGTTTGATCATATAATCATCCGTTCGGTTTTGATTTTTTTCAAATCCGATCCGATCCAATCCAATTTTTTTCGGTTTGGATTGGATCGGTTTTCGGTTTTTTGAAAATCCTAAAATTTATTTCATGATTATTGTGCAAATAACATCTTTTGTATATATTGGCTTTGTAATTTTTTTTTAAATACAAAAACATTAGTAAACTATAATATAGTTTTTTTTTAGACAATGAGATATGAAGCTCTACAAAGATAAAATTTTGTTGATAAGATGTCACTAGATTTTTTCTTGGGTTTAGTTGATGGGTTAATGGGTCTTGAGTTTAAAAATTGTTGGCTATGATTGGGGAAATACTCAAGTAGGTAGAGGAGAATTAATATATTGGATCGGTTTGGATTGAATCGGTTTTCATCAACCCATCCAGAAACCGATCCAATCCAATTAAAATTTACGGTTTTTTTTTCAGTTTTCGGTTTTTGGTTTATTCGGTTATCGAATTTTCAGTTCGGTTGCCGCGGTTTGAATCGGTTTGGATCGGTTGATGAACACCCATAATTTCTGTAGCCACTTTACGTACAACAACGACGGGTGTATGGTTATGTTTTCCTTTTTCTTAGTATAGTTGTTATCTGTCATTGACCTCTCTATCAGTTGGAAATTAAGAATGTTTTCCTACATGGAGATCTTGCGCAAGAAATATATATGGAGAAACCTCTAGTGTTTGTTGCTCAAGGAGAGTCTAGATTGGTTTGTAGCCTCTGCAAGTCTTTATATGGTCTCAAACAATTTCTATATTCTTAGTTTGGGAGATTTAAAACTATTATTAAACAATTTAGTTTGACTCAAAGTGAAGCTAACCACTCAGTGTTCTATCGCCACTCAATTTTAGGATCCATTTACTTGGTGGTGTATGTTGATGACATTCTCATTATAGGTAATGATCATCATGGTATTACTCAAGTAAAACAGCACCTCAGCCATCACTTTTAGACAAATGAGCATGGTAAACTGCAATATTTCTTAGGGATAAAGGTAGCCTAGTCTAATGATGGCAGTGTGATATATCAAAGGAAGTATGCTAATAATATTCTTGAGGAAACAACTTTGTTGAATGCAAAGCTAGTTGACATTCCTATGAATCCAAATATCAAATTTCCACCAAATTAGGGAGAGCCATTCTCCGATCCATAAAGATATAGAAGATTAGATGGGAAACTGAACAAACTCATTGTCATTAGACCAGACATGTCATTCGTAATTAGTGTAGTGAGTCAATTCCTTAACTCACCTTGCAAAGATCACTAGAATGCAACAATTCATATTCTCAAATACATCAAGACAACTCCTGAGAAAGGTCTTTTTATGGTGACAAAGGCCATACTAAAGTCATGGGATACTTAGATGCTGACTGGGCAGGTTATCCTACTGATAGAAGATCCACCTTTGGATACTGTGTGTTTTTTGCAGATAATTTAGTCTTCTGGAAAAGTAAGAAATAAAGCGTGGTTGCCAGATTAAGTGTTGAACCAGAGTATCGTTCCTTAGCCACAGCTGCATGGGAACTTATATGGCTAAAGCAACTAGTCAAGGAACTCAAGTTTAGTCATACTCAGGCAGCAACTCTCATTTGCGATAATCAAGTTGCCTTGCATATTATCTCCAATCTAGTATTTCATGAGAGAAATAAGCATATTAAGATAGATTATCACTTCATCCAGGAGAAAGTATTATCATGGGAGATCATTATATTGAGGGGTTTTCGAATAGATTATATATGTAACAAGCTTAAAGCTGTTGACTTATATGTTCTAGCTTGAGGGGGAATATTGAAAGTATTCTGTATAAAATAATTTAGTGTATGAGAAAGTTTCACATCATGTAATTTCCATACTGTTGGGTATGCTCTTTGCACTAAGCCCAATGGCTTTAGTGAGAGCCCAAAGACCAAGTCTAACCCATGAAGTTTAGGGTTAGTTGGATTGGGCAGGTATATATGGAACATATTCTCCACTTGTGCCTCCTAGGGTAAAAACACTTCAGAAACAAGAAACACTCCAAGATGTTCATCATCTGAACAATTGCCCACATGACTCCCTGATCCCCTTGAGTCATAGCCTGGAAGATCAACCGTGGAGCAGATTTTGCAACTATTCGTGGTGCGTTGCTGCAGATCGTGAGGCTAGAGAAGGAGATCTGTACGTGAGGAATTGTCACGCTCGCTTCTTCACCCAGGTAATCAAAACAGTGTCTTAATTCTTCATCACAATGATACGATGCGCTTCCTCGTTTCTGATGATAGGGTGCAAGCCCAGATCAAACCCAGATCAAATCATATTCGGATTTAGGGTGCTACGGCACACGTCCTACAACAACAGTCAAATAAGATGGAATCTTGTATGGAAAAGTACATATCTTTTGGCTACCCTAAGAGAACAAGGGATGATTTCTTATTTAGTCTTAAGGACAAGATAATCTAAGTGAGCACTCACATGAATTTCTTAATGGAGGACTAGATGAGAAATTATAAGCTCTTAAGTTAGGTTATTCTTGATGAGATTTATCTCAGATCAAGAATTTCCAGAATCTCTAGAAGCTTCATCCACTGTTCCCTTGATTGTTCAAGAGGGGATAGATATATCTCTAGGTGAAAAAACAAGAGAACCGTAATTGAAAATTCAATATGATAATATATAAGTGAAACTAGTAGAAATATTAGTATCACATGTAAAGGAACAATATCAAGGATAAGCGGATCCTCAAGAAATTGAAGATCGACCATTTGACCCACTCGTTGTTTTACCTATAAATACACAAAGTCTAGTGCAGTACATTTGTAGTGGGAGAGAACCTTGTTAACTCTCAAGTTTTCTCTTGTTGAGTGACATTGATCCTACTAGTTACGAAATGCACTAGAAAATATTTTTGATCATGTGTGGATCAAGTGTTGCTCAAGCTATGAACTATGAGATGAAATACTTGTATTTCAACTCCGTTCGGTCCTAGTAAAAACACCAAGAGGGGTAAAACCCACAAGGTGCATGTGGATATAAAAGGCAAAGAGAGGATGGACAGGAAGGTGAAAACCCTCAAAGCTAGCTTGGAGGCATTTTTTGCCAGACGCCATGCTTGAGTCTATCCAGATTCTATTGGTTGCTATAAGTCTCAATTATGAGATTTAATTTTGGGAGTTGGATGCCAGGATCTTTGCTTACAACAACCAAAAAGCAGTTTATACCAAATGGGTAGGAACACACGGTATGCAAGTTGTGAAAGTCTATTTCATAGACTTAAGCATGCATCCAGGTCTTGGAACATTAGTTTTGATCAGGTTATCAAATTTCGATTTTGAGAGAAACTTGATGAATGATGTGTATTTGTATGTAAAGGATCCAACAGAATACATTAGATTTTCTGGTACTTTATGTAGATGATATGCTCCTTATTGGAAACAACATGGAGGTAATATCAAGCATAAAAAGTTGGCTAAGTTAATGTTTTGGTATGGAAGTAATGGAGAAGCCAATTATATTCTTGGTTTAAAACTCTTATGAGGCCGGAAGAATAAGTTGTTGGCATCACCTCAGACTACTTACATTGACAAAACTCTTGCCAAAATTCAACATGAGAATTCTAAGAGAAGAATTATAATTCTCAGATGTGGAATTCATCTTCCTAAGGAGTAACTAAAGACTTCTGAAAAGGAAGAATGCATGGGCAGGATATCTTATGTTTTGGCAAAGGTAGTCTCATGCATATCACGCTGAGCGTTAAACCAGACATCTGTCACGTAGTGGGAGTAGTGAGATGGTACCATTCTGGATATAGAGGAACACTAGATTATTGTTAAGCATATACTCAAGTATCTTTGGAGAACGAGAGATTATGTGCTAGTATATACTAGTGGGAGTCTTGAAAAGCTGAGTTTTCACAGATTCAGTTATTTCAAGTGGATATTGACTCAAAAAATCAACCTTGAGCTATGAGTTTTTCACTAAACTCAGATAGCATTAGAGGTGGATCTTGTAGAGGCATGTTACTTTTTTGGGTCTTAGGAGGATCCCAAACTTGCATTAAGCAAGTGGGAGATATTGGGTTCATTGTGCTCTTGGAGTAAGACAATGAAATAATATAATCATTTTCTGAATTTTACAAATAAGTTATTATTTATTTTGCACACTATTTACAAACATCAAGGTCCGGATCAATTGTAGAGTATATGATCATATGGATACGTTCATGGAGGACATGATCATAGGTTCTCACAATTGATGAATAGATTCACAGATGTTAAATAAAGTTGGGCACTTTATTTAGGTTGCAATATTTTATGAAATGGTTTTGTCCGAATCATTGTAAAATATTGGTGTGAATTAACATTCACGTTGAAAGGATCAAGGTGAGATTTGATTAAGGTTATTTTTCTGTCATAAGGTATCAAATCTCCAGTTAACTATAGTTATGTAATTGCTCTTAATCTTGATTTTATTATAAATAGGTAGTCAAATAATTTTCATTCTTTGATTTACCAACGGGTGAGGTTCGATCTATTGACGGCTAATGACTCGGTATTTTGGGAGTGAGATTATTTGATTATCGGTATTTATGAGATAAACAACATGAAATTTGTAGGATATGTCCCCTTGATATGTTTCAGTACTTGGATATTAAAGACACTGGCCAGTGCATGTAATCCATTAGAGAAACTATCATAGTCAAGGGAATAAATAATTGATTGAGTTACAGAAAACTTGTCAATCAATTATAGACATTCTAAAAAGGGGCGATGCATATTCATGTTATAGAGGTCATTAATCTTGGAGTTCACGTTCGGGCTTTTAATAGAGTAGCGCCGAATTAGATAATCCTTCAAAGATTATCAAGAGCCTTGATGAGTGACAAATGGTAGATCCCCAGGTTAGCTTGAGACAAGGGATGGGTTATATAATCAGATGATGATGGCTTATGGGCTACATAGTCTTGGGTTTATAAACTCAAGTTTGTGTCCAAAAGAGCAAGTGGGAGATTGTTGGGCATGCTCTTTGCACTAAGCCCAATGGCTTTAGTGAGAGCCCAAAGACCAAGTCTAACCCATGAAGTTGAGGGTTAGTTGGATTGGGCAGGTATATATGGAACATATTATCCACTTGTGCCTCCTAGGGTAAAAACATATCAGAAACAAGAAACACTCCAAGATGTTCATCATCTGAACAGTTGCCCACACGACTCCTTGATCCCCTTGAGTCATAGCCTGAAAGATCAACCGTAGAGCGGATTTTGCAACTATTCGTGGTGCGTTACTGCAAATCGTGAGGCTAGAGAAGGTGATCTGTACGTGAGGAATTGTCACGCTCGCTTCTTCACCCCAGGTAATCAAAACGGTGTCTTAATTCTTCATCACAGCGGTACGATGCGTTTCCGCGTTTATGATGATATACCTTCACATACCTATCCTCTTTTACTAATTAGTTGTATAATAGTGTTTCCGGTGATCATATAAGTACGTGGATTACTCATATACTTCTTGTTTCTTTCTCGTTTAACGTAAATAAATGGGCTAATAGATCAAGTTGTTCTTTTCTTATCACTGGTCGCTGTATTCTACAAGAAAAAAGTTATTCGAACATTAATGTTTGCCGAGTTTTGGTTGCAAAAGAAAAATTAAATATTATTATTTTAATAAATAATTACGAATACATGGTTGTTTCGAAACTATTTATGAATCTATTGCACTCATTCACATCCAAATTAGGTGTGACTATTCACACCTTAATTAGGCGTTAATCGTCTGATGTTGACACATGGCACAAAAAAGTCAACTCACGAACTGTAAAACTTTGGAAAGCCATATAACTTTTGACTCTAGTATTAAAATCAGGTGAAAAAAAATTTATTCCGCAAAACTTTTTGAGATCTACGCAATGATACCTCATTTACCATATTTTTTCTCTCACAAAATTAATTCAAATTTACAATAATGATATTATAAGAGCGTTTAAATCATAAGGCTCCGAGTTCTCCGTTTGTGATTTAATATAAAAAAAAATAAAGATTTGATTTATGATTTAAATTAAAAAATCAAAACTTTTAATTTTTAATATAAAAAATAAATAAAGATTTAGTTTGTGATATAAATTAAAAAAATTAAAATTATTATTAATAAGGAAAACAAAATAAAGATTTGATTTGTGATTAAACTCAAAAACCAATTTGAAAAATCTTTGTACTACCATTATTGCAAATTTGAACAGTATTTGTAAGAGATAAAATATATCAAATGAGATGTCATTGCGTAGATCTCGAAAAATTATGTGGAATAAAAAATGAATCACCTGATTTGGATACCAGAGTAAAAAGTTATGGCCTTATGAAGTTTTACGATTAAACTATTAACTTTTTGTGCCACATGTCAACACCATACGAGTCACGTCCAATTTAGGCGTGACTATTCACACCCAAATTAGGCGTGAATACCTTGGGAGTCACGCCTAACTTAGGCGAGATGGTCACGCCTAATTTGGGCGTGAATGAGTGCAATAAATTCATAAATAGATTCGATACAGTTATTATTCGTAATTATTTATTAAAAAAATAATATTTTAATTTTTTTTTTTTTTTTGTCGAGTTTTGGTTCGTGGTGCTGTTGTCATTACTTTCAGAATTTTGCTCAAAGAATTCATTTGTTCCCCTGACAAAGCATAAGTTGAAATGTCAAAAATATGAATCTCGTTAAGTACATTCCTACACGATGCTTCCGTTTCACATATTTCAAGCTCTGCCTTGTAATCCTGTGTTAAGACCATTTAGGGCTGTTTGAATTATTTTATTTTATTTTATTTTATTTTATTTTTATCCAAAATGCTATTTTTTTTTCAAAAATATTTATTTGGATCCTAACTTAAAAAAAATAAAAAATAAAAAACCAAAATATTGTTTTTTAAACCCAATTTGCTTTCCTTCCGTAACATTCCGAGCGCTAACGAGGACATGGAGTTATCGCCGGTACAAAAAAGGACATGGACAAGGAGCGGCTCCTGATAGGCTTCCAGCGTGGGGGTTACATGCATGGATGAATCGAATAGACACCCAAAAGAGAAAGATTCCAAAGACTGTACAGATGTGAGACTGCATAGTTTGGAATAGCTTATAAGAATTAATTGGTACTACCTATACTAACAAGATGCGTCTTCTTTTCGGTAGCCCGGAACAGAAGAACTCCACAGTTAAGCGCGCTTGACTTGGAGCAATTATGGGATGGATGACCTCCTGGGAAGTTTTCCCAGGAAGTGTGCGAGTGAGGAAAAAACACACTGAAAAGTCTCGTGTTAGTATGTGGGGATAGTTGTTGATTCTTGAAGTGGCCGGGCATTACAAGTGGTATCAGAGCAGGGTCTCTCTCCTAGTACGGTGTGGTTCGAGGACGAACCAAGCGGAAGCTTATGGGCATGTAACATCCCGAGCGCTGATGAGGGCGGGGAGTGATTGCCGGTGCGAAAGGGCATGGACAAGGAGCGGCTCCTGACAGGCTTCCAGCGTGGGGGTTACATGCATGGATGAATCGAATAGACACCCGACAGAGAGGGATTCCAAAGATTGTACAGATGTGAGACTGCACAGTTTGGAATAGCTTATAAGAATTAATTGGTACTACCTATACTAACAAGATGCAACTTCTTTTCGGTAGCCCGAAACGGAAGAACTTCACAGTTAAGCGTGCTTGACTTGGAGCAATTCTGGGATGGGTGACCTCCTGGGAAGTTTTTCCCAGGAAGTGTGCGAGTGAGGAAAAAGCACACTGAAAAGTCTCGTGTTAGTATGTGGGGATAGTCGTTGATTCTTGCATGGATGAATCGAATAGACACCCGACAGAGAGGGACTCCAAAGATTGTACAGATGTGAGACTGCACAGTTTGAAATAGCTTATAAGAATTAATTGGTACTACCTATACTAACAAGATGCAACTTCTTTTCGGTAGCCCGAAACGGAAGAACTCCACAGTTAAGCGTGCTTGACTTGGAGCAATTCTGGGATGGGTGACCTCCTGGGAAGTTTTTCCCAGGAAGTGTGCGAGTGAGGAAAAAGCACACTGAAAAGTCTCGTGTTAGTATGTGGGGATAGTCGTTGATTCTTGAAGTGGTCGGGCGTTACACCTTCTAATAGAGCAAACATGTTATTTCTTAAAAGTAATTCTGACGAGGAAGGGTTATATTTACAAATTAAATTATTTGTATAATCTTACAATTAAAATCTTAACCATTGATTTTCGTCAATCTAACAGTTACAATTTATTGATTCACACTTATGTATTAATTATTAATTTCCAATAAATTATAACTCTTAGATTGATGAAAATCAATGATTAAAACTTGTTGTCAGAGTTTTAACTAATTTAGTTTATAAATATAACCCTCATCTTTATCATATGTTGTAATTAAATACAAAATAAAGAAAAAAAGGTGTCATGGATTTTGATGGGTCTATTGGAGATAAATTATTCTTATATTGCATAAGAGTAATTTTTCCCATTATTTTTATATGCTGGGGCCTATGAGCGAGTTTTCTCTGCAAGTGAGGTACTAAGACCCATTAGAGTCACCACACGGCAGTCATCCTTTTATATAGTCACTTAAGAAAACAAGAGATGCACCTGTACGTCATAACCATGACTAATTTTTCATTGCATACGTAATTGATAAGTACAAAGATTCATATAGAGGATGCATTGTTATACACAAATGATAACAGGAATTGAGACATAGAAGATATGTTAAAAAAAAAGCATACAGTTTAGGAATTTTATATAATTATGCAGTTGGGTAAGATGCTTGCATTGCTATGCCACAGAGTCCTTCAGCAGCATCCACACCCCTTTGCATCCTAATGTACCCTTCTTCACCCCATTGTGTTCCCCATGAGTTCTTCACCAACCAATACTTACTCCCATCACTACTAACACCATAACCCACAGCAGTGACACCATGATCCAGCTCAGTTCCACATGAACCTGTGAACACACCACTTTTGTAAAATTGAAAGTCAGAGCCACTGGCATCAATGGCAACTGAAATTGGTTGATTAGCCACTGCTTTTTGTAGAGCCCGTTCATTATTGGAAGGGACATCCTCATACCCAGTAATGGTGACAGCATGCTTGGTTGCTTCATTTGCATTGCATGTTCCATCAACACCCTGATAGGGGTAGTTGGCTTCAGTGTTAAGTCCATGATTTTGCATGATGAATTTAAAAGCATCATCCATAAGACCACCCTCACAACCTTGGTCCACACCGTTTGTGTCACAATCAACAAGTTCTTGTTCTGATAAAGATATCAATTTTCCATTACTCAGCATATTGATACCTTCAGTTGCTGCAACAGCAGAAAATGCCCAACAACATCGTACAAGGTGAATTAGAACTAGTGTTAGCTAGATGACAATTCAATCTATCATGACTTGTGAGATTCAATGAATTATGAGATACTTACCACATTGGCCTTGGTCCTTGATGGGTGTCACTGCTCCTTTCTGTCTCCAATCCACTTTGGATGGTACTGCAGTCACATTTTGGTACTTAAAAGTGGTTGTCCTTGTGATTGAGGAGCACATATGTCCCTTGAATCTATTTCTGGGTGCTATGAACTCCTCATTGGTGAGGTCTGCAAATTGATTAATGCCAAGCTTGTAAGGTTTATTGCCAGCACTATTGAAAGCTTCAATGTAATTGACATTTTCCTGAAATATCCTGAAACGTTTTCCCCTTTCTTGGGGGTCATTATAGACTTTGCCATAGCGAGCCATCCATTGCTCATGCCTCTCGTAGATGGTGGCATCTTGGAGAGTGCGAGATGTCACCTGAAAAGCCAAGAATCCCAAGCATAAAAGCAATGCCAGTGAAATATGACAACTGATTTTTGGAAACCATGGTAGCCAGTGTTGTGGAACAACGATGTGAATTAATACTTTAGGTTGTTTACTGAAAGTTGAGTTGTGCTTGTTCTCAAGAACAATTGTGGTATTTATAGCAAAGTTAACGTTGAATAGTATATTGATAGTGTACTTCTCAACTCAAAGCTTGAAACACCTTTCTCTTCTACGTAGCCGTGAGAAATGAAATTCCTGAATAAGACACTTGTTTCTGGGTCTTGACTCTTAACGCAGAGGCTTCGATATAAAACGAAGGTTTGTAATTATAAAAGCACTTTTAAAAGGGACGCCGTGTGCGTCTTGGAAAAGTTTGTAATTATAAAAACGAAGGTTTGAAACTATACTTAACTTCATGTATAAAATCAAAGGGCCGGAGGGACGCACAGCCGTCCCGTAATCAAATTCATCTCACTCGAATTAGATTAGTAAGATATTTAATCGGATACTCGTGAATTGATGGAGGATATCGCAAAACGATTTGTAATGTATATTGATCTAAGGTTTGGTGCGGTTGAAAATTTATAATTATGCATGATCAAAAATATATAATTATAATGTTAAAAGTTAATTTTTTTCCAATTATAACTATATATTCCCGGGATACATAGTTATAATATTAAATATTTTTCTCTCTTCTGAACAACTTTTCAAAAATTATTGAGTGACGTAGAGAGAAAAAAAAATTAAAATTAAAAGTATGTATTCCCGGGAATACATATTTATAATTCTGAAGAGAAAAAAAAACTTTAACATTATAACTATATACTTCCGAAAATACATATATAGTTATACATTTCTGACTACACTAAACCTTATATTAAATGACATTATATCCGACAAACTATATATATATATATATATATATATATATATATATATATAGGTAGGATCCTTTGACATCGATGTCAATTTTTAAATTTGACACCTCATCTTATAGCCGTTAGATAAAAAAAGATCAAAGGCTCTGATTTTTAAGCCTGTGATATCATTGATCTTTTTGTCCTAACGGCTCCAAGATGAGGTGTCAAATTTGAAATTTAACACTAATGTCAAAGGATCCTACCTCATTCATATACACACATATATATATATATATATATCGTTTACATTTCTCCAACTGTTTGACGTCCATCAGTCAATTATTTTTCGTATATATAGGTGACAACATTAAATGTAGGGAATCATAACCATACACATGTCATTGTTGAACGTAAAGGGTGTGCATGACAATTATTCTGTTTCTTGGCACTTTTTCTGAAAAGAAAAAATTCTTTTCTTTTTCTTGTGCTTTGGAATAGTTTCTGAGAAAAAAAAAAATGCGTTTGATAAAATGTTATATTTTTATTCTCTCTTGCCATCCTCAGGATTCTCATATGTAAAAAAAATGTGTTTGCTACACAAAAATCCTTTTTCCAGAACAGGAGAAGTATTAATGCCGATATATGTATAGGGAAAAATATTTCTCAAGCAGTTTGAGCTAAGTTTATCTCCGGTTACCCAAAACTACGTCATTTTATTTATTTATTTCATTATATTAATTGATTCACCTTTGAATGGTTATAATTTTCTTTTTCTCTCTCTTCCTTCATCACTATTGATCCATCTTTGAATGGTTATGATTTGGTAGCCGGAGATAAAATTATCTCAAGCAGCTTGAGAAACAATAAGCTCATATATATATGTGTGTGTGTGTGTTTGTGTGTGTATATATATATATATATATATATATATATATATATATATAGACAAACACACACACACATATATATATGGATAAGTTATTCTACCCACCATTTTCTCTGCTACCACCCTCCAACACCGTTAGATCAGAATAGAGAGAGAAAAAAAATTTCTCAAGCAGCTCGAGATATATTTATCTCCGGCCACCCCAAAACTACGCCATTTTGTTTATTTATTTCCTTATATTAATTGATTAACCTTTGAATGGTTATGATTCTCTTTTTCTCTCTCTTCCTTTATCACCATTGATCCATCTTTGTACGATTCTTATTTAGTAGCAGGAGATAAAGTTATCTCAAGCAGCTTGAGAAATGATAAGTATATATATATATATATATATATATATATATATATATATATATATATATATATATATAACTTCGCGAATCATGCAATTTGGCAACGCAAAAGGAAATTTTGCACTTCCAATTCCATATATTTGTGGTAATGTTTTCTACTGTATAATAAACAGTCATTTATATAGTAAGTAAGTATTCTCCTTCGAATATCCTTTTCATTTGTATAAATGAGTAATGTGTGTACTTTTCTTTTTCTCGTAATCAAGGTTGGTCTTGATGGTCAGGTGAACCGTCTTAAGGCTCAACTAGTGGCTAAAGGATACACTTAGGTTCTTGGTTTGGATTATGGGAATACATTGTTCCTTTTGGAAAATATGACATTTGTTTGCCTTTTTCTTAGTATAGTTGTTAACCGTCACTGACCTCTCTATTAGTTGGATATTAATAGGGGTGTAATTAGGCCAGGCCAGGCCAGGCTTTGGCCTTCATGGCCTAGGCCTACACAAAAAAATGCTGAGCCTATCTGGCCTATAAGCCTATCAAAGGCTTAATTTAAAGGCCAATCCTGCCCTGTTATTAAAAAATAAAAAGCCTACATGGCCTATGAGGCCTTTTAGGCCTACCATGTTCAAAATTAAATTTAAAAGAAAAATGAAATATCTCATTCATTAAATAATATTTTATAGTTTGGGTCCAAATTATTAAAATTCTACAACAGATTTTTTAACAAGAACACAGATTATAAAAATTCATGACAACAAATAAATATTAAATATTAGGTTAAGTTATCTAACTTTTACAATAAATAAATAAATAAATAAAATATTTTTTATTTAAATATTAAACAGGCCGGCCTACAGGCTAAAAGGCCAGGCATTTTATAATGACCCCAATTGGTAAATCTTAATTAGAGGTTTAATTTAAGGATTTAAATGCCATAATTAGATTCAGTGAGAAATTCCGAGTATTTTGACTGTAATCATGACTATGTTATGAGCAGTGTGTTCTGCCGGAAAATTCGCAGTGTTGCGAATTAACCGGTAGAGCTTAAATGAGCAAAATGATTTTAGAGACATAATTTGATAATTCTGACGAGAAATATGAGTTCAGAATGAAAAATTGTATAGTCTGGCACTTTCCGTGAAAATCTCGTGAATAGTGTTTCTACCGGGTATTTTGTACTGCTGTTAAGCAACCAGTAGAGTCCAGAAACAAATAATTGAGGAAATAAGAATAAGAAAGTCCAATATATGCCAAGCAAGTCAATATAGGCCCAAGAAAATGATAAGTTATAAGTTTTAAGTTTCATAAATAAATAAAGTACAGTTAGTGGTTCACAGTGCATTTCGTCAAAACGGTGCAGAAACCATACTATGAATTATGAATATTGTTCCTTAGGAAATAAAAATTAATGTAAATGACTTTAGAAAAAATAAAAATATGTTCGTAGCTTTGAGTTAGTTCTGGGTCAGTTTAAGTGAAAATACGCGAAAGGAAAATATCTGTTAAAAGTCACATGTGTTATAAACCTTTGTCATTAAATGAAGTACTATTCACACAACCAAAAATCCCCTTTCTCTCTCTTGCAAAACCGTGGAGCTCATCTTGGAAGGGGGGGTTAGGGTTTGATCTTCCTTCTTTGATTTCTCCTTCATTATTCAACCAAAATACAAAGTTTATAACATGAAATTGATTGGAAACTATCCAACAAATCCATTCCACCGATCAATTTGAGCTTTTGTTGAGAGTTTGGTGAGTTCTTCTCTCCCCCAAATTCGTGCACTATTCATCAAGAGGGCAAAATGAAGTTTTTGATGGAGATTCTCTTGGGGGAGGTCCTCTAGGCTTTGGGTAGTTGATTTGAGGTAACAAACCTCTATTTCCATGATGTTGTTTTGATTATTTAAATTATGAAATTGTGTATATGCCTTGGGTGGGAAAGCATGATGTGTTCAAATATGTATTGATGAGGAATAATTGATATTTTGGATGTATGAAATGAAAAGAAGCTTTGTAAGTATGTAAAAAAAAATTAGAGAAAAATCATGTCTTTCTCTCTATGTTCGGCCTTTGATAGGGTAATAGGAATTATTGTGCAAATTTTAGTTGATGATTTAAGAGGGGTTTTATGTGTTCAAGTAAAAGGAATTTAGATGAATTAGTAAGAATGTTAAATTGGAAAGAAATCCTTGGAAACATACTCTTGATGTTTCGGCCTTGATGTGTTGAGAAGGACTTGGTGTCTAAACGTAAAATAGGAATCTAGGGGATGCATGCCTAGGTGTTTGCAAGTTGTAAGGAAGTAAAGAAAATGTATTGTAAAAGAGGTGGATCTTTGGAAATTCCCCTTATAGGATTCGACCTATAGGGCATTTAGGGATATATTTGGTACATTTTATTTTAAATAAAATATGTTGTAATTAATGGTATAAAAGTGATAAGTTTTGAAGAAAAATAGCATGGTTGATGTGAAGATTCC
>JAVKPL010003972.1:0-21160 GCA_032173675.1 Gastrolobium villosum
AATCTTGAAGGAGAAGCAGTTGTACGCGAAATGGTCAAAGTGCGAGTTTTGGCTTAAGGAGGTTCAGTTTCTGGGCCATGTCATTTCATCAGAAGGTATCGCGGTGGACCCCAGCAAAGTTGAAGCTGTCATGGATTGGGAACGACCCAAGACTGTCACCGAAGTAAGGAGTTTCTTAGGTCTTGCCGGATACTATCGAAGGTTTATTCAGAATTTCTCTCAGATAGTGCAACCCCTCACTCGTCTCACTCGGAAGGATAAGCCTTTTGAGTGGACTGAAGCCTGTGAAGAATGTTTCTTGGAGCTAAAGAGCAGATTGACGAGTGCTCCAGTACTCACGATTCCGGATCCTACTCGAAAGTTCGAAGTTTACTGCGATGCGTCGCTGAAAGGACTTGGATGCGTGTTGATGCAGGACCGTATGGCAGTAGCTTATGCATCTCGACAACTGAAGCCTCACGAAGAAAATTATCCGACGCACGACTTGGAGTTAGCAGCTATAGTGTTCGCACTGAAAATCTGGAGGCACCACTTGTATGGTTCGCAGTTTGACGTGTTCAGCGATCATAAGAGTTTGAAGTACTTGTTCGACCAGAAGGAGCTGAATATGCGGCAACGTCGGTGGATGGAATTTCTGAAGGACTACGATTTTGAACTTAAATACCACCCAGGAAAGGCAAACGTGGTAGCCGACGCCCTGAGCAGGAAGACTCTACACACTGCAACTCTGATGATGGAAGAATTGAAGTTGTTTGAGGCCTTTCGAGACTTGAACTTATCGGTAGACGAGAGAGGAAGTAGCATAAGACTGGGAAATATAAAGGTGGAGAATGAATTGATCAGAAGAATTAAGGAGGCTCAGAAAGATGAAGAGTTAGTCCGTGAGTTGGTTGGTAACCAAGAGGTAGTAAAGGATGAGAATGATGTCTGGAGATTCCAAGGACGGCTGGTCGTGCCGAATGAAGAGTTGAGGCAAGAAGTTTTGCAGGAAGCTCACAAGGGTAAGTATGCAGTTCATCCTGGATCCACGAAGATGTACCATGACTTGAAGACCTCATTCTGGTGGCCAGGTATGAAGCGTGATATTGCGGAGTATGTATCTCGGTGCTTAACTTGTCAGAAGGTGAAGTACGAACATCAGAAACCGTCGGGACTTCTTCAACCTTTGGAGATCCCCGAATGGAAGTGGGACAGCATTTCGATGGACTTTGTAGTTGGACTTCCTCGGACGCGAGAAGGATATGATTCTATCTGGGTGATTGTCGATCGTTTAACGAAGTCAGCTCATTTCTTGCGTGTTAGAACCACATATGATACAGAGAGGCTTGCGAGAATCTATCTGCAGGAGATTGTGAAGTTACACGGAGTTCCTACGAGTATTGTCAGTGATCGTGATCCCAAGTTTACGTCCAAGTTTTGGGAATCCTTTCAAAGAGCATTAGGGACCCAACTGAGGTTGAGTACTGCTTATCATCCGCAGACCGATGGCCAGACGGAGCGCACCATTCAAGCATTAGAGGACATGTTACGAGCTTGTGTTTTGGAGTTAGGAGGCAGCTGGGATAGTTATCTTTCTTTGATTGAGTTCGCTTACAACAACAGTTACCACTCCAGCATTCAGATGGCACCTTATGAAGCTTTGTATGGGAGGAAATGCAGATCCCCTTTATGTTGGACTGAAGTGGGTGAGCGAAGTATGTTAGGACCCGATCTAATCCAAGAAACATCCGAACAAGTAAAGAAGATTCGGGAGAATATGCAGCGGGCTCAGGCCAGACAGAAGAGTTACTACGACAAGCGTCATAAGCCTCTATCTTTCGAAGTCGGAGATCATGTATTTTTGAGAATCACTCCTACATCGGGACTCGGAAGGAGAATGGGAGTAAAGAAGTTAAGTCCACGGTACTTAGGACCGTATCTGATTATGGACCGGATTGGAGAGTCTGCATACCGGTTGGCTTTACCACCCAATCTGTCAGGAATCCACAATGTATTTCATGTGTCTCAGCTACGGAGGTATCTCTCTGATCCATCTCACGTGTTACATCCAGAAGAAGTGGAACTAAAGGAAGATCTGACTTATCAAGTACAACCATTCCAAATTCTTGAAAGATCCGTCAAGCGACTCCGTTCTAAAGAGATTCCGTTGGTGAAAGTATTATGGAACAACAGATCGGCAGCTGAAGCCACTTGGGAGCGCGAGGAAGACGTTCAGAAACGCTATCCAGAACTGTTTAGCTCTTAAGTAAGTTTAATTTTGCGGTCAAAATTCCTATTTGGTGGGGAGAGTGTAACATCCCGTACAATTAGTAAAATACCTAAGTACTTTATGCTATGTGTACATGTGTAGAATTCGGAGGTATGGTTTATGTGTTATGTGTTATGGCTTGTGAATTGTTTGATTTTTATTCCTTGGATAAGACTAAGGTAATTAATTAAATTAAATCATAGGAGGGTGTATATGTAGGCATATGAATTTATTAAAATCATATAAGTAATGTGAGTATGTGTTATAGGACCTTAGTGTTCATTGGACTTTGGTGGAGGGCTAGTGTGTGTGTGGACTTGTTGCTAGTGGACTTGTGTGTTTGGACCCTTGTGTGTGTGGCCTATGGCCCAAGGATGGCTCTTGGATCAAGCTAATTCAGCCCAAGGTTGTGTCCAACCTTATCCTCCCTAAGCCTTGTCCAACCAAGGTGTCTTGTGCATCAAGTAACTCTCACATGGCAAAGGTATTTCCCACTCAATTATGCGCACATAGGAGGGTAATTTAGGACCTTGAAATCTGCCAATTTGCCTTGTTAAACCGCCACCTCACCTTGATTAGGCATAACTTGATTTTAAACCTCATTGCATGGTAGACATTTGGACATTTTAGCATGATTTTAGGCTGCATATTTCTCCATTTTGGGCGCACATGGGGAGGGGCTGAATGCAGATTTTTTTTTATGACACAAGACTGCATAACTTGTTGACTTGGAGAACCCTCTTGCACTTCAATCATGACACTGTTTTGTGCAGATTTTTGGGCAAGCTTTTGCAGCCCATCATGTGTCAAAACCTGCCTTGTTTTCACATGCATCATAAGAGGATTTGTTGCTGCATTTTCATCATTTTGTGCAGCTCCAAAATCTGATTTGGACTGTCACAAAACTGTACCCATGATGCACCTTTCTTCCCTCATCATTGCGCACCAAGACTGCACAAATGCAGATTTTTGGCTGCCACCAAGTTCAATTGCTTGTTGACTTAATGAATCTTTTTCTTGTGCTCATGATGCACCACTTCCACCTCACTTCATGCGCATAACTTGGCCTATTATGCAGAAATTTTTCTGACTTAGGACAGCCCAAAAATGAGTGCTTGGACTGTCACAAATCTGCACCCACATGCACCTCTTTTCCTCTCATGATTTGCGCACCAAGGACTGCATAAGTGCAGATTTTTGGGCTGCCAAATGGTTGGTTTCCTTGTTGACTTAGCTAAGCTCTCACTTGTGCACATGACACTTCCTTTCCCACTCCACTTGTGCGCATACCTTGGTCAAGTATGCAGAAATTTTCTCTGACTTTGGACAGCCCCAAATCTGATCCAAATCACCCCTCACTCTTTGCATGTAAGTAGAGTAATTTAGAAGCCAAACCTTGCTTGTTTCAGCCTTTTATGCAGCCCCATCATCTCATAAAAATCTGAATATTTCATGATGGTTAATCATGGCAATTCTCCCTCACTTTCCCTATATATTTGCGCACAAGAGAGGGGGCTGCCTCATTCATTTTGTGCAGCCAACTCCTCTCCCCTCTCTCTCACACTCTAGTTAAACATTGCAAGAACCTTAGGAGGAAGAAAGACCAAGCCAACCCCCTCCTTCCCTCACCTCAACCATCCACCAAGCGAGTGCTAGCCTTGTTCCTCAACCTTGAAACTGTCCAAGCTTGCTCATCATCACCTTGCTTGCGCATAGGACCTCTTAGGAAGTGTGGACTTGGTGTGAAGTGAAGCTAGAAGGAGTGTGTGCTACAAGAGGTAGGCTTTGAACTTTGAACTTTTCTTTGTATAGCCATGTATGTATGCTTGAATGTCCTCTTATATATGTGTTGCTTTGGATCCTTGGTTGAGCATGATAAAAGGATAAGTATAGAGTCATTTCATAATGATATGTATGCATAGAAACCTCTTGGTTATGTTCGAATTCATGCTACTGCTTCCTTGTATGATTAGGCCACTGTTTAAAGAGTAATGTGCCACTGTTTTGGTAGATAGTATGTCACTGTTTCGGTCCCTCAAAATCACACTAAAATGCCACTGTTTATGTGCACAAATGCCACTGTTTTATGTGCACAAATGCCACTGTTTTATGTGCACAAATGCCACTGTTTTATGTGCACAAATGCCACTGTTTATGTGCACAAATGCCACTGTTTTATGTGCACAAATGCCACTGTTTTATGTGCACAAATGCCACTGTTTATGTGCACAAATGCCACTGTTTTATGTGCACAAATGCCACTGTTTTATGTGCACAAATGCCACTGTTTTATGTACACAAAAGCCACTGTTTCTGCACATTTTAAGCCACTGTTTCTGCACATTTTAAGCCACTGTTTCTGCACATTTTAAGCCACTGTTTCTGCACATTTTAAGCCACTGTTTCTGCACATTTTAAGCCACTGTTTCTGCACATTTTAAGCCACTGTTTCTGCACATTTTAAGCCACTGTTTCTGCACATTTTAAGCCACTGTTTCTGCACATTTAAGCCACTGTTCCAGCCATGTAATGCCACTGTTTTTATGCATAAAAATGCCACTGTTTTAGCCCTTCTATGCCACTGTTTGTATGCATAAAATGTCACTGTTTTAATCCATGATAGGCCACTGTTTATGCCACTGTTTTGGAAGTTCAAGTGCCACTGTTTCTGTTTTAAAAATGCCACTGTTTCTGTTTTAAAAACGCCACTGTTTCTGTTTTGGAAAAGTTTAAAACGTCACTGTTTTGGCTGCTGTAAACACTGCTGTATGCTCACTGTTTTGCTGCTGTATGCTCACTGTTTTGCTGCTGTATGTTCACTGTTTTGGCTGCTGTAAACGCTGCTGTATGCTCACTGTTTTGCTGCTGTATGCTCACTGTTTTGCTGCTGTATGTTCACTGTTTTGGCTGCTGTAAGCCACTGCTGTATGCTCTCTGTTCTGCTGTAAATAGCCACTGTAAATGATTAGTTTTAATTGATTTAGGTGCGCTTAAGAAGTGAGAATATTTCGCTGCCGTTGGTAATATTTAAGGAAAGCTAAGGTAAGTGTCAGGCGATGAAGCCTAATGTGACTATTGACTACTGGTATAGAATTGTAACATGATGCTCCATATGCCGTAAAAATATTATGTTCCATTATAATGAAAGGAAACTGCCAAAATGTGTCGTGATGACTATGAGGTAAAGACGTTATGTGGCAGCATAACGCATATGAAAGGTATATAAGCATGCATCTTACATTATACCGCATTTTTACGCTTTGTGTGTGAAAGCATAGCATGGCATGCATGTAACAAGATCATATAGGCCTTGTTTTAGAATAGTTATGTACAGGACCATGTGTTTGAGCAAGCATCATATAGGCATCCCCAAGGTACCGGGGTATGGGACACCTGGCATCAGTCCGCATAGGCCCTCAGATGGAATCCACATGGAGCTCAGGTGCCAAGGGTATATTTGATTCCACTGGGAAGTGCGCGCACGACGGTGCTAAAAGCGCAAAGGAAAGGCGTTATATACGCAATATATGAATATAAAATAAAAAGGAAAAAGGAACAAGGATATGTTGAAGTGACTGTTTCTAATTTTGTGCCTAGTTAATATTGTTATATTACTGGTTTTATTGCCACACTACTGGGATTATTCTCACCACTTCGGGGCTGCTATTTTTCCAAAATGGCAGGAGGACGCAAGAGCAATTGAAGGAGTATTATTTTGCTGTTGATTGCTGATGCGTGGATTAGTAGTGTTGCTGTTGTTTAAATGGATAACTGTAATGATTAATGTTTTGGAACTATCTTGGATGACTGTAGTCTTTATCATGATTGTGTTAACATTGAACTTTTGTGAACAATGACTATTTTGGAAAACTTTTATGAAAAGAATTTAAGTGTTGAAAATTTTATTTGCTGCTTTGTTAGCTCATGTGACGTAACGACTCTAATTCCGCTTAGCAAACGACTCTCTTGGATGCATACAAGGGAGGGCGTTACAAGGCGCAACAGCCACCGACGTAACCAAATCCTAATACGATGGACACAAAGTAAAAAAAATGAAGCTCATCAATAGTTCAAGGCCGACCGAAGTTCGCAATCAGAGATATAAAAGCCAAACTCAACAAGCATAATGAGACCGATTATAGGGATCGTGATTATTACAGAGAAAGACATTTGTACTGGGATCAAGATCGTGACCACCATTATCGTCGGGATCGTGGCTGAGATCCAGACGAGATCATGGCTGAGATCGAGGTTAAAAAGAAGGGGGGAAATCAAGCTATGCAAAAGCTAAGTCTCCTTCCTTTTTACATTCTAAATTTATGCCGGAAGAAGAAAAAAGATTCATCTTTTGAGAAAAGGATCCATTTTTGTGAAATCATATATCAATATTTGATAAAAGGATCAATCTTTTTAATATTATTTGATAAAAGGATCCATTTTTTTAATATTTTATGTCGATATTTGAGAAAATGATCCATCTTTTTAATGTTATTTGAGAAAAGGATCCACCTTTTTAATATTATTTGTAAAAATGATCTACCTTTTTGAAATTTGACATGTTCATGAACTCCTAAGGCATATGGGGAAATATATTATCAAGCGGATACCCTGGATTTTCTGCACAAATTCAAGAATCGAAAGGATAATTTATGTATTAGGAAGACAATGTGGGTTATGGTGGAGCCCACCAATCTATTTTGTAACAAAGATAAAAAAAAAATTTGTAAATTGATCCTAATTACTTCTTCGAGGTGAATCAGAATCCCCGGTATCCCCACGGGTTCTACTCTTAGAGACGCCTATGGGACTAAAGTTCGGGTGCGAGTCCAAGGATTATGGTACTTATACCCCTTCCCAGATAGTGCTGATGAGATTCGAATCGAGATTCTCTCCTACCATTAGTGCCTATGCTACCGACTGATAGTGTACAAAGATAAAAATTTTGCAACTTTTTTTGAAGGAAAACAGGTCAGCGTGATGCTGGCGGAATTGATAGGCATCTTAACTCCTGCCAAAGCATTGGGAACAAATAGGTTTGATCCGACCTTTGTGTACGGAAGTCATCAAAATCGACCAATGTCACGGAGAATAGAACCGCGCGTGCTTCCAAATGCGATAAGTATTCGAAGGGGTAACTCGGCCAATAAATAAAGCAGCTCGGCCCCCACTCCAGGCGAGGATAATCTCTATAACGAGCAAATTTAATAAAAATAATCTCGGATTGAAACCATAAGTGATCGGGCAATATAATAAGACATATAACTAGTAATGTGGTAATAATAATATACCTTCAATAAAATGGCATTAGCAGAGGGAATTGACTCAAACATGTCTCCTCCAACATATTTAAGGTTGTCACTTCCTTGCAAATCAGCAACAACATGTGGAAGATCAAATACAATGCAATCAAGTTGTGGGAATGATTTGGCAATGGCCTTGGCCATAGTGCCAGTGCCTCCCCCAACATCTACAAGTGATTCCAATCCGTTGAACATTCCCTTGCACCTCTCAATTACCACACTGGCAATCAATCTAGCATCACTTGCCATGCCATCATTGAACAACTGATTAAATTTTGGGTTGCAGCCAGCATAATCCCATAATGTCATCTTGTGTGCTGTGTGAAATGGGGTAGGATCATCATTTCTAAACCATGTAGGGAAATGATGAAATGACATAGTCAAAATTGGATCAAGCATGGCAAGCAACAAAGGCCTCTGACTCAAGGGGTTGTCCTTGAGAAGTAGAATAGATGCATCAGTGAGCACATAACTCGTTTCTAGCTCATTCTCGATGGTATTCTGTTGAGAAAAGAAGCCAGAATGAGTCAAAATTCGCATCAAGCGGTAGATGAAGGAGGTTTTGGAATGGTGGATGGATAATGAAGCAATGAGTTGTGAGAGTGGCATGGGTTTGCCATAGTTGTGAATGGCTTCTGGTATGCCTAACTCAATTGCACATTTAAGGGACATAGAGTTTATGAAGCTGAAAATGTGATTGCATATGTGGGTTTGAGCATTAAGCAGTTTGGCAGCATGCTCTTCGCTTTGGAATTCCATGATTTTCCTCTCTGAACTACTAGTTAGATTTATGGTTTCACTTCTATGGAACATCGCATTAGTTGGGTCTATTTATAAGGCAAGCTGGATAAATATTCTTTTTTCTTTTCTTTTTTTAATTTCTCAGGGTTTCAATGTGCCTGGGAAAATAATGTTGTGGTACATCCAATCATTAATTGCTAACTTAATTGACACCAAGTCCATTTTTTTTTTTTTTAGGTAAACAGACACCAACCAACCATCTTTAATTTTTCGGTTTAATGTCAATGTCAGAGATTCACTTTCATTTATTCATCCTTTTAATAACTGAAAAAGTTACAAGTACCGTGTAGAATTATAATCTTAAAATTACTGGGAATTTGTTCCAAAAAAATCGTAAATTTTTTTTTAAAACTTAAGATTCCAAGAATATCACCCCATATTCTTGGATGACATTTTGAAAGAAAAAATTATGGATAAAGTTTGTGTCATTTTAAAAGATATAAAATTGTGTTATTTTGAGATAAATAAATAAAGGAGGACAGAGAGTTGACAAAAAAAAAAATTAAAATATGGGTCTCATTTCTTTATGAGAGTGAAAGTATATAAGTTGTGTCATTTAAAAAAATAAACATTTTCCCAAAAAGATTATACACAAAATAAAATCTGAGAGAATTTCCTCATAATTGAATTTTTTCACATTTCCACAAAAAAAAAATAGGAGGACATTCGCGAAAGGTGGTGCAAAAGGGGTCACCAAAGGCCCCCCACTTGTGTCTCTTTTTATTTGTCATGATTCTTCCAAGCGCTATAATTACAATCCATAAAAAACAACATACCCTCTCAGGTCCATTAATTCTCCGAATGGAATTGCTGGAATTAACGGCTTACATACCTGTCAAATTAATTATTAATCAACTTAGCTTTTAATTATGTGGACCAATTTAACGGCTTATATATATAAACTAAGGATTTTATAATTCTCATGTTGAAGGAGAATTGAAATCTCATGTTGTAGAGATAAAAAGTATGTGGGATCCATAAACTAATTTTAAACATTTGGCAATGTGACATTGAATATTTGCCCTTAGAAAAAATTATATGTACGGTCCTCTCATCTTTAGGAATTCATGGATGATAGCCTCCGATGAAAGAGCTAAAAGGCTAAGGGGTGCTGTGAAATGCTCGTATAGCTGGATGACTAATCTATGGGTTCTTAAGGATTGTGAGATAAAACCCATAAACTAATTTAAAACATTTGGCAATGTGACATTGAATATTTTCGTCCACAAGAGATAAAAATATCTCCAGCAACCCTAAAATTATGTCCTTTTGGATATTGAGAGAATTAATGAATGATATTTTATGAATTTTATTTGTTTATTTGTTGTATGAACTTTACCAAAACATAATTTATTAATTCTCCCTGCTAGGGTTGGCAAAACGAGCCAACCCGGCCTGACCCGACCCAACCCGCAATCAACCCGAAAAAAAAATGAGACAGAAAACCCAACCCAACCCGACTTGAGTCGGGTTAGGGTTGGCTCGCGGGTTGGCTCAAAAATATGGCTCGTGGGTTGGTTTGAAAAAATAACTCGCGAGTTAACTCGAAAATTGGCTCACTAGCTATATGACTTCCATCAGGTTAAACAAAGAGTTACAAATGAGAAATAAAAGCAAAATATTTTAGTTTCAAATTTTCTTCACAATAAATTTGCATCAACAACAAGAAACAATCAGAAACACTTGCTACCAACCAGGTAAGATATTTGAACCAAACAAAGCCAGTACAGCCTAACAATATAAAAATGAGAGAGATGTGAGTAGATTAGGGACTTAAGTTTAGAGAATGAGGAAAAATGATGAAAACATGTGTGGCTTTTGTCCATTTTTGTATATTACATTTTGTTTTTTTTTATTATAAAAAAAAACTCAACTCGCAAGCTGGCTCTTTTTTTCGGTGGTTGGCTCGGATCGGGTTGGCTCGGGTTGGCAGCTCATTTTTGCCAACCGAACCCGGCTCATTTTTGGTGGGTTACAAGCCAACCCGAAGGGTTTAAAAGGCTAAAAGGCTAAGTGTAACACCTCGTGTATACACAACTTGTTATCATATCATTGTATTAAGTGCTGCTTAATTAAAATGCGGAACTAACTTTTTCTTTTCAATTATGACTTCATTATTATTAATCAAGTTGATTAATTAATCCTTTTTCAAAACATTGCCTGTATGTAAATTGCAATTTCAACAACTAACTGAAATAACTCATTATATAAATAACTGTGTCTCTAGTCACGGAACTACAACACGTACACCGGACAAATCCTGATAGTTTATACAACTCAAAGCTACAAGCATAACTAACATCAATGTGGCATGGACAACCCCTATGCTCACCAAATAAGGCAACAAAGCCGCACATTCTCAAATCATATAACAATGTAAAGACAATAAAACATAAATCACATCCAAGCCGATCAGCATAAACATGCATAAACAGTCAACTAAGCTCCGGCTTCCTGCTGCCCGAGGTATCAGCCCCCGAGATACCTGAACCTGAAAATGTGCCCCAAACGTGGGTGAGATCTCTAAAGAGAGATCTCAGTAAGTCAAGGGGTCCTCAAGGATCTCTTCACCCCAAGCTCACTTACATGTGCAATATAAGTTCAAAAAACAGTTTACAATAGAAGTTCCAAAATCTGTGTAATGCAGCATATAATCATGTCATGTGTGTCAAAATCCTACTGGCCAGAGAACATGCAGGAATTACATACGTCTACAACCTACAATCAGTGCAAGACACTACTTGCACTCACCCACAGAATCACCATATCGTATGACGCCAAATACTCAGGCTTACCGTCTAGGTGGAACAACACATGCATATCATAAGGCATTTACACTTAACAGCTCAATAACATTTCAATAATTCAACATTTCACAAAACAACATCATGCATATAAACCATCCCCCCATGGGGTATGGTGGAACCAATAATGGGCAAAACTGAGAATACGAAAGCTTACCTCGCAAGCTAACTATCTAACTCAAGAGTCCAACCCAATTCAAGGTCCACAAACAGCACTCTCACAGTCTGTTATACCAGCAATCATGTCAACAATCATAATTTACAAGCATATGACATAAAGACAATATTTTCCTTTTACGTTTCATGCCATTAGGCTTCTCACAAAGCCACAAGCCCTTAATCAAATTGATTCTGACTTAGATTATTTATTACAGAGGTTCACATTAACGAATCTAGGATCCATAAACCCCAAATAAAGTTCTGTATGAACAGAACAGTGACTGCCTCGAAATTCCCAAAATATCCGGATATTTGTCGGGGCCATATCCGGATATCTTCAACCCCATATCCGGATATCCATATCCGGATATTTCGCGACAGAATGCAGTTCTGCATTTTCGCGAAGATATACGTCCAAGGTTGTGTTTTTAACACATATTAACGTCCAAGCATGCTTTTTTATACCTATTTAGGCCAGTGATCATTTTAGCTACTTAATCCTACCATTTTACATGCCAAGACTCCAGTTTTATTAAAGAAATTCATGATCAAAGGTTCAAGAACATACCCCAAGCTCCAAAACAAAGATAAATGATGCTCTTGAAGCTCTCAAGTCAGCTCCAAGGTGCTGACTCCAAGGGTACACGAAAATGAGCGTCAAGATGGTTCCTTTCTTCACAAAGTTGCTTCTTGGAGTACCAACTACCAAGAAAATGGCTTCAACAACTCAAGCCAAGGAACTCAGCCCACACCCTCCCAAGACAGTGGCTGAAAGTCAAAAATGAAGCACTCTTCTCCCTCACAATGCTAACCTACACCAAGTCACGTAGAAGGCACCATAAAATTAACATAGATCATGTGCCATGGTCAAAGTGCAGTGGACTGGTGTTAATTTTAATTAATTAATTTCCTTGATTAAAGTTAAGTGTATTAATTTTAATCATATTGCATTAGCACTAATAGCTACGCTTATCATTTTAATCCCACTTTATGAACCTAGGCATTTTTTAGGATTTATTCATATACTACACTTTTGCACTTTTATGTAGCCAGTATCAGTTCTGACGCCAGTTCTCATTATTTTGACTTGAAACTTGTTATATTAGTCCTATATATTATTCTAGGAATATTCCCATACTTATTATAATTTTTCGGGATACTTCATCGGTACGCACTTATACCGTGCAGCAGAGCCGGTATCTGCACTTTTCGTCAGAAAAGAGACTTTCAACATTATTAATCACTTACTATAATTATTTAAGCCTTCTCATAATTATTAGGGTCAATTATGAAATTATTTCCTAAATTCACATTTAATTAATTTAAATTCCTAAATTAACGGTGTGGGTTCTTACATTCACCCACCTTTTAAGAATTTTGTCTGCAAAATCAGAAACATACCTGTCCCGAAACTCGGGGTATTACCAGAGAAGCTCGTTCTCTCGCTCCCAAGTACACTCGTCAGGAGTTCTTCCTGTCTATTGCATTTTGACCATCGGGATGATCTTGCTCCTCAGTTTCTTCTTGCCACGATCGAGAATCTTAAGTGGTCCGACGGGAGTCTTTAGGTTCTCTCGAACCTCCGCATCATCCAGTTGCACCACGAGCGAAGGATCCTCAATATACTTCTGAAGCTGAGATACGTGAAACATGTCGTGGATGTTGGCCAAGTTCGGAGGCAAGGCTAGCCGATAGGCAACAGGCCCTGCCCAACCAAGGATCTGGTATGGCCCTATGCATCTCGGGTTAAGCTTCTTCACTCCGAGAGCCCGACCAACACCGGTGACAGGTGAAAGTCTCAAACACGTGCTCCCCCTCTTTGAACTCCAGTGGACGATGGTTAACATCATAGTAACTCTTCTGGCGATTCTGCGTTTGCTTCAGCTTCTCTCTGATCATCTGGACCTGCTGGGTGGTATCTTGGACAAAGTCCAAGCCAAATAACTCTTTATCTCCAATCTCATACCAACAGGTAGGAGTCTGACACCTCCTACCACACAGTGCCTCGTAGGGCGCCATGCCCAGGCTAGCATGAAAACTGTTGTTGTACGAAAACTCAACCAATGGCAGGTACATATCCCATGTTGAACCCTACTACAAGGTTTAAGCCCTCAAAATGTCCTTCAATGTCTGGATGGTCCGTTCAGTCTGTCCCTCAGTCTGAAGGTGATAGGATGTACTCAGTCTCAACTGTGTACCAAAAGCTCCCTGCAGCGCCTCCCAGAACAGAGATGTGAACTTCGGGTTCCTATCACTGATGATACTCTCGGGCACCCCGTGAAGCCTGTAAGAACCTGCACCGTTAATTAAGGAAATTAATTAATTAAATGAGAGAATTAGGAAATAATTCCATAATTGACCCTAATAATTATTATGAGGCCTTAATAATTATAGTAAGTGTGTAAGAATGCTGAAAGTCGCTTTTCGGGAAAAAAAGCGCAGATACCGGTTCTGCTACCCGGTATAAATGCGTACCGGTGAAGTATCCCAGAAAATTATAATAAGTGCATGATAATTACTAGAATAATATGTAGGACTTGTAAAATGAGTTTCAAGTCAAAATAACGAGAACTGGTGTCAGAATTGATACTGGCTATGGAAAAGCGCGTACCGGAAAGGTGCTCCAAAAAATAAAATAAAAATATGAAAAATATTAGAAAAATGAGTAGGTTAAGATTCCAAAGTTTGGGATTAAAATACTTTGCGTAGCTATTAATGCTAATACTGCGCGTTTAATGCTTAATCGCTATAAATAGGCACACTTGGCCCAAAACCCTAGGCAATCAGCATTTTCCCTACGTGACCTTCTTGGTGGCTGAGTGTGGTTCACTCTTCCATTGCCTTCTTCCTTTCATTGGTGAGCTTGTGGCCATTTCTTCCTCATTCTTAATGGTTTCTTCATCCTAAACACTTGGTGTGTGTGAGAGACTTCTTTGTGGGTGTGAGGTGAGCTCCATTTCTGAGTATAGATGTTGTGTGAGGTCTGTTAGGGGCTGACTTAGTGGGTTGAAGGTTGTGGGGTATTGTTCTTGGCTTGTGAAGCTTCAAGAAGCTACATTTGAAGAGAAAAGACCAATCTTGTGTAGCATTTTCGTATTCCTTGTGAAGTCAGATTTGTAGAGCTGTTGGTGAGCTCCAAGAGCACCCCTTTTGCTGCTTTGAAGCTCATGGGTATATGCCTCAACACTTCCCTTTGTGTTTTCATGAATATAACATGATTTGAAGATGTAAAATCATGAATTTTGATAATTTGAACGTTGGTTGATGAATCTAAGTGTTAAAATACATGCTAAGTCGTTGGGATAGATGTATCTAGTTGAAAGATGGAATTTTGAATGGATATTTTCATGCTAGGCTTCTGTTTGTGGCCTTTGTCGTGAAATATCCGGATATGATATCCGGATATGATATCCGGATATGGGGACAACAACGAACCTGTTTCGTTAAAAATTCGATATCTTGAGCTAAAGAGTTCCAAATCGAGTGCCGTTTGGACCTATGTGTAGCTAACACACAAGGCTACAACCTTGTAAAATCTCGTAGCCATTGGATAAGTGGTTTGATCTCAGTGTTAGTTTAAAGTCTCATCTTGGTTGCTGGAAATTCAGTTGGCAGCAGTGACTTTGCGAAAATCATAACCGGAGTTTTACAACTCCGATTGAGACATAAGATATGTTGTTGGAAAGCTTGTGAGGTCTAGTTTAACATATTAAAATCTCAAAAAAATTGGTAAATAATTACAATTGCAGTTTTAATAAAATGGAACCTTGGGAGTGATATCTCGTGAAATGCAGAAACTGCATTATGTCGCGAAATATCCGGATATGATATCCGGATATGGGCTTGGAGATCTCCGGATATGGATATCCGGATATGCCCCCGACATATATCCGGATATTCTGGGTTTTCGAAGAACAGTGAGGTACTGTTCATACAAATTGGAGTTATGGCTTTGTGGACCCTATTTTGATGGAGTTGAACTTCTGTAAATACTTAATTAAGTCAGAATCAAGGGACTGAGGGTTTGTGGCTTGGTGGGAAGCCTTAAGACGTAAAACGTAACAAGGAAACGTAGTCTTTATGTTTATGCTTACGAGCTATGTTATTGATATGATTGCTGGTATAAATCAGATTGTGATTTCTGCTGTGTTGGACCTTGAGCTGTGAGGACTCTTGGCTTGGATTGATTACTTGCAAGGTAAGCTTTCGTGTCCTCGGTTTGGCCATTGTTGGTTCCACCATTTCCCATGGGGGGGTGGTTTATATGCATGATGTGTTTGTTTTTCATGTACTATTTTATTGAAATGCTATGGAGCTGTTAAGTGCAATTGATGTATGATATTTATGTGGTGTTTGCCTTAAAGGGAAGCCATGGGGTGGTCCTTTGGGGGTAGGTACAGCATGGGCTGATATAGCATGGGCTGGTACTGTGTGGGTAATAGACGTATTCCTGCACTTCTCTGATCAGTAGAGTAGTATAACCTACATAACATGATATCTGCTGCATTGAACTATTTTGAAACTTATATCAGATATATGCTTTTGAACTTATATTTGCACATGTAAGTGAGCTTGGGGTGGAAGAGCTTTGAGGACCCCTTGTCTTACTGAGATTTCTTTGATTAGAGATCTCACCCCACGTTTGGGGACGCTTATTTCAGGAAATGCTGGAGTAGATGCCTCTGGCGGCAGGAGGCCGGAGCTTAGTTGATTATAGACTTGTTATGTGCTGACATGTTGCATGTTGGATATACCTGTTGCTTTTATGCTTATAGCTTCAGTTATTATTATGTTGTTGTTGTTGAGACTGCTATGGGGCTTTGTTGCCTTATTTGGTGAGCATGGGGTCTGTCCATGCCACATAGACTTGAGTATGTCTTGTTGATTTAAAGTTGTAATAATGTATCAGGATTATTGTCCGGACTACGTGTTATAGATCCGTGACTTTAGATACTCACTTTATTTATTTATTGAGGTATTCAGTTAGTTGTCTTTTGCAATTCACATACAGGCGATATTTTATGAAATTGATTAAGTAATCAACTTGGCTAAGGTTAATGACGTCATGATTGAATTAAAGAAAAATTTATTCCCCATTTTAATTAAGCGTAGCTTAATACAATGATATGTTAACAAACCGGGTATACACGGGGTGTTACATTTTATGGTATCAGAGCAATGGTTCGAGGAAAAGCCTGTATATATTGCAATAGCTTAGGATGTTCTGTAGTGTGTCTATCTCGTGTGTTTACTCCGTTGGGTTTTTATTAGGATTATGATATGTTATCACATTGCGTGGGCCTGATCAACTCATAATTTGTGTAACTTGTGCAGAGTCATGGTAGGACCCAGGAGAACTCATGAGACTGCTGAGGATCAACTCGATCCTATCCTGGCTGCATTGGCTAAGATGCAGGCGGCTAGATTAGTTGATCAGGAGGCCAACATAGTGGCCAACTTGGCAATGATGGACGCCATTCGCGAGGCGAACCGGAAAGCCGTGGAAGATGTTCGTGAGACAAACCGGAGGACCATTGAGGATGTTCTCGAGGCGAACAGGTTGGCAAACATGACCATGATGAGGGTCATGTTGGAGGAGATGAGGGCTGGTCCTGCTGTTGGTCAGTTTCCTCCGCCACCATCACCGCCTCCACCTCCACCCAGTCTGCAGGACGACAGTCAGAGTCGGTTGGGTGATGGCAGTCGCTTTACGGGGGCCATGCAGACCGTCCCTGTGTTTGTTGATGATCGTCGGCTGAATGCTTTCCGTAAGCATAAGCCACCTACCTTTGATGGATCTTATGATCCTATTGCTGCGGCGCGATGGCTTCAGGCGCTGAACAAGATATTCCGGGTCATGCAGTGTACTGATCCGCATAAGCTATTGTTCGCTACCTATTTGCTGGAGGGCGATACCCATGAGTGGAGGATGAACACTTCTCATATTTGTGTTGAAATTCATTGGAAAACCCATTCTAAAGCCATTGGTGATACTACCAAGCCTTGAAATCACCTCTTTGGGTCGCATTTGGCCTAGGGCAGATCCGAAAATATTGGGGAAAATGGTGTTCATGGAGGCATTGGGTCTCTCATTGCTTGGATAAGCCTTGGAGGAGTGTCAAGCTTTGATTGTGAGTATATTTGTAGTATTTTTACGGTTGATTTTGTAGATCTAAAAAGTATGAAATCTAAGTCTTTAATCTTAGATGTGTGATGATAGGGAGCTCAAATGGAAAAATTGTATTAGATGATAATGTCTTAGAATGACGTGTGTGAGCTAGAAATGTCATGAAAAATTTAGGTGAAAAATGTGATTTTTAACTTAGAAAAAAAATGATGAAGTGCCATGAATTTAGGATGTTGAGTTGGGTGAGGATGGTGTGATGTGTTGTTGTGTAATGGGGTAATATGATTAGATGAGTGTGGAAATTTTAAATTACTGGTTGATGATGGTGTTTATCATTGTAGGGTGCCTCACACGGACGTGATTGTGGAAAATTGACTTGGAGCGTACGTGTGGAACGAGACTCTCGGAGTTGAGGTAAGCCCTTGGAACTGGGGTTTAATCCCTTGTGTGCTCCACCACACCTAGTGGAAGGTTGTGGTTGGATTTTTTGTTTATAGCATTGTGTGATTATGTGTTTTCATGCATTATTACTTGTTGTGTGTGAAATTGTGTGGTCTCTGGCCGATAGACGTGTGTTGGTTTGGACATCCACTGGAAATATCCTTTGGGGATTTCAGTCAGGTTGTTGCCATGAGGCCGACTCTAGGAGCGGCACCAGGATGATCCAAACGAGGGACTTCCACTGGATAGGGCTCATGAGGAGTTCCAGTTAGGTTTTCCCATGGGGTCGTCTCATCCATGGGAGAGGCACCAGGAAGGTTCCCGAGAATTATATGATGGGGTCCTCAAACGAAATCCTAATGTGGATGTTCTTGGATTTGTCCCCAGATGTTTGTGGTATTGTATGACATGCACATTTGCATAATGTTATTGTTGCACATTGAGTGAGCCATGGGGTGGAGAAATCCTCTAGTACCCTTGGTTTACTGAGATATATTTGTATATCTCACCCCGCGTTTGGGAACATCATTTCAGGGCATTATGAGCACGGAGGAGCTTCGGGCAAGAATCCCACTTAGTGGATGCTGTAGCATGTGGTGCATTGGGATAGCATGTTATTTTGGAGGAGTATGAGATGCACATAGTAGTATAGTTTGTATTTAGAGCTTAGATCATGAACATATTGCATGTTGAGTTTTCCATGCTTTTGTAGTGTTCATGATTACCTTCTAAGTCATGTACTTTGATCTCCATTTATGCCTTAACTTATTTGTATATTTTGAGTGAGCATGGGATTTTTTCCATAGCCACTTATGATGTATTTGGAGCATGTATGTTATGATGGAAGGGCCTTAGGCCTATTTTAGGATTGATTAAGTGTATAATTAACCAATGCATGAAATTGAACTTGGTGATTGAAACTTAATAAGAATTGCACATGTAAATGGAACTGTGATGGGTTGTAAGTGCCCCAAGGCTTGTTGGTCTTTGTGTGTGCCACCCAGTTGATATATATGCATCTTGCTGTATTAGGTTGCTTTGGCCAAAATTGGGGAATTCTGGTATAAACAAAGGAAACTCTGACCGATTTTCGGGAAATTAGCAAGTTTTAGGCGAACTTTGGGAGGGCGTATCTTCCTCCACATTGTTCCAATTGGGATGTGCAATATGTCATATTGGAGGTAGGGTTACCCTCTTTTCCCTGTCAAAAATTGGGGTTGATTGGAGTTAGGAATTGGACTGTAAGAATGAGAGAAAGTAAGGGAAGGAGGATCATGCAGGTGAGCTGCATCTGGTGTTGGGCGCTAAAATGCCCAAGAGGGGAACTTTAGCGCACTCCATACGTGAAACAGGGGAAATCCCCCTGCCCTTGGGCGCTAAAACGCGCTGCTACCTGTGAAGAGTCAAACCTTTCTGCCACTGGGCGCTAGTGCCCTAGTACCTGTGAAAAAATTTATCTTTCTGCCCGTGGGCGCTAAAACGCCTAGTTGGGCGCTTTAGCGCACGTTGCCCGTTCAGCATACACATGAATTAGTAAAATTGGCATAAGTCGAGCTACAAAGCTCCAAATTGAACGCGGTTTGTAACCACACGTAGCTAACATAGAGGGATATACTATTTGATAGAGAGATCAGAAAGACAAGAGGGTATGGTATTAGGCTTTGGTATTGTGTTCCGCATAAAAGGTTGAGTTATGATCACAGTTCTTTTAAATGTTGTAAAAGATGTTAAAAAGAAAAAAGTTTTCCCGTAAATTCAACTAACTATTGTGATTGTAACTGCGCTTAATATCATATTTGATGATAACACACCGGTCCGGTAACGGGGTGTTACACTCCTCACTTCTGTAAATGTCTTAGGCCTCTCCCAATCCAACACGGCCTCAATCTTGTTGGTGTCCACTGCAACTCCCTCAGCAGAAATCGCATGCCCAAGGAACTTCACTGACTTGAGCCAAAACTCATACTTCGAAGGCTTAGCATAAAGCTTTTTCTCCTTCAGCACTTGCAACACAATCCTCAAGTGCTCCGCATGCTCCACCTTAATCTTGGAGTATATCAGAATATCTTCAATGAAGACGATCACAAAGCGGTCCAAATAAGGCTGGAAAATTCGGTTCATGTAATCCATGAACTCTGCGGGTGCATTGGTGAGTCCAGACGGGATCACCAAATACTCATAATGACCGTACCTCGAATGAAAAGTAGTCTTAGGGACATCTTTCTGCTTAACCTGAATCTGATGGTATCCGGATCAGAGATCAATCTTCGAGTACACGCAAGAACCCCTAAGTTGATCCAATATATCATCAATATGAGGGAGGGGATACTTGCTCTTGATTGTCACCTTATTCAATTGTTTGTAGTCGGTGCATAATCGCATAGTCCCATCTTTTTTCACAAAAATGATTGGTGCACCCCATGGAGACACGCTCGGTTGAATGAAGTCTTTCGACGAAAGATCCTCAATATGCTTCTTCAGCTCTGCCAACTCTGGTGGAGACATCCAATATGGAGCTAATGAAATAGGCCCCACACCAGGCAATAAATCAATGGAGAACTCTATCTCCCTCTGCGGTGGAAACTCAGGAATCTCCTCAGGAAACACCTCGAGGAATTCCCTCACCACAGGAATGCCAGTGATATCCTCCTGTGTCCCACTCACCAAACCTCCCAACATGACATATCCAAATGCCCTTGCTCTCAAGGCTCTCCTAGCCTGTAGTACTGAAACATAAGGAGAGTAATCACACGGAGACATCACCACGCACTTTGCACAACAATCAATCATCACATAATTCTTGGATAACCAATCCATGCGAAGGATGATTTCCAAATTAGCCATCGGCAATCCTATCAGATCTTCCGAGTAGTCATGGTCATCCCACTGAAACACGACATCTCGATGTACAGCGGAGGTATTACACTTTTCTCCGGTGGTGGTAATCACCCGCAACGGTGGAGAAAGCACAGAACTGGGAAACTCAAGCCCCACAGTAATCGGGGTCGTGATTAAAGAATGTGTAGCCCCAAAGTCAAACAATACATCAACAGCAATTCCACCAATAAAAATAGTAACTCTAACAAGTTTTGGAGCTTGGTCCGACTGCTGACGATCCAATGTATAGACACGCCCAATGGCAGGTGGCACAACAAGTGCCGCTGTTGGTGGAAGGTGAACCATCTGTAATGGAACTTCCTGAACCGCTACCGCTCTCGCTGTTGACGACAGATAATCTCTGGAGTAGTGGCCCTCCTTGCCACACTGAAAGAAAATGATC
>JAVKPL010003973.1:0-20975 GCA_032173675.1 Gastrolobium villosum
CACCTAGGTTTGTAGGGCTTTTATACATCTTCCAAAGAATTGCATGCACGATTATAAGCTTAAAATGTTATGTTAACATAACGATGCTTTTCTAAAATATAAAGTTATTTAAGGTAGCTAAATTGGTTACGACTACTTGTCACTTGTTATAAAATTTAAAATTATTATTATTATTATTTATTGTAGGATTTTGTTATGACTTTTAAAACTTACAAATTTAAGACTTAGATATGTTTTCTTGAGACTTATGTATGTTTATTTCATATTTATTTTATATCTTAAGGTTTGTGTATGTTTATTTGAGACTTATATTATGTTCATCAAGAGACTCTGGTTAATTTAGCTAACACTTATATGCATAATGTTTTTGGGTATTTTTAGACCGGGCAACCAACTCGACCTGCTCATGACTGGGTTAATTAGGTTAAACCCATAAACTTAACTTATATTAAAAAAAATTCATATGCTAAATAAGTGTTAGCTTATCTAGTGTACACCCTTAAACTTTAACATATATGCAAATCTCTTGTGACCTAGAACGAATGTACTGGAAAAATTTATTTCTCTTATTTCATTACAAGAAATAACGATATATGGCTTTAATGTTTTTAAAGTAAATGTAGATAAGTTATCTACATTCGCTCCCAAAACGACGTTGTTTTGGGTTGAAAAATTAAAAAATTATAATGAAAAAAACTATTATAACCCTGAAATAAATTATAATTACAAAAATATCTTGATTTCCGCCTCAAAATGACGTCGTTTTGGGCTCACTGTAGATAAGTTATCTACATTGATTGTAGAAAAAGCGAACCCATCATATATATATATGGGTCAGGATCATTTTACACCAGTGTAAGTTACACTCTCAATCTTGACCATTGATCTCATTATATCTAAGAGCTTTAATTTTTTAGTAATGTGAGTCATTGGATACAAGTGGATCAATGCTCAAGATTGAGTATAATACGACTTCTAACTCTTACACTGGTGTAAGAATATCCTGCTTATATATATATAAGAATACTATAATTGAAGTGGTATGAACAATGTACAAATAACATCAAGAATATATGTAACCATAATGATTCCTTCGTATTTTTATTTTCCTTTATGGCTACAGCATAAGGTCAACTATTGAGAGGTACAAAAAGGCATGTTCAGATCATTCAAGTACGAGCACTACCACTGAAATTAATGCTCAGGTAATTTGTGTACATGAATGGCCACATATAATTTCATTTCGCTATAAACAGGTTAAACTAAAATTTCAAATCTTGGTTCTATAAAATCATTATTCACAAACTTCAACAAATTATAATTAGTGATAAAATGTAATCAGATTAACAAGATTACAAGATATTAACTTGGACCTAGTTTGAATATGGTTCAGTAGTTTTATGCTTATTTGTGTGTTGCACATTTATGTTAATCTATCTACTGCATAATTATCATATACATGTTCTCTTCTGAATAATTTTAAAACTATGAATAATGACAGTATTATCAACAAGAATCTGCAAAGCTGCGACAGCAAATACAGATGCTGCAAAATTCTAACAGGTGATCTTTTATTATCATTTGTTTCTCTTAAAGCTTCTAAGCAAAACATTGTGTTGAGATATATAAAACCATTAAATAGTCCTCACCCATCAGCTTAAGTTTTTGGGTTGAATTGGTTCTTTACCGGGTTCGATTCTCACCGCCCCCACTTTCTTTCAAGTGGAATTTCTTTATTCGTACAGGTAAGTGGCTTGTGCATTGTCCACCCTTTAAGCCCAGTGGGCTCTCGTGTGAGGGGCGTGTTGAGATATATAAAACCATTAAAAAGCCGTCACCCATCAGCTTAAGCTTTTGGGTTAGATTGGTTCTTTACGCATTGTAATGGATATGATGGTTTTTTTTCTTACTTTTAAGTTTCTAAAATGCAACTTGATCATTTATTTATCCCTTGTGCCTTTTGTAGGCACCTGATGGGTGATGCCTTAAGCACACTGACTGTGAAGGAACTTAAGCAGTTGGAGAATAGACTTGAAAGAGGAATAACTAGAATCAGATCTAAGAAAGTAAGAGTGAAATATCATGTGATTGATGTGCTAATTTACAGTACTTAAATGTGATATTAATATTAAATCCATTAGTATCTCTGAAAATAAAGCTAATTCTACCTTTTAATTGAGAAATTTAATTACTCTAGCAAAATATTTCCTTTCATGCATCATGCACTGTGATAATTATGTATCATATAATTCAAATGTCTCATTCAAATATGATTATAATTAAGAATAAATCATTATAACATGATTAAATCTTTGGCCCCATATTTTCTAATAATCATCTTATTACTTTTTTTTTTTTGACTTTCTAACTGCAACAGCATGAGATGCTACTGGCAGAAATTGAATACTTTCAGAAAAGGGTAATTCACAACTTGAATTAATCCTTCTAGCTTTGTTTGCCATTTCTTTTATCTTTATTATTATTTTGTGGCTATCTTTGATCTCTCTCTCTCTCTCTCTCTCTCTCCCTCTCCCACCAAAATTCTTTGTTATTATCGTTAATTAATCTATTGGCAACTGATAACCTGCTTTATAATTGGCTGGCTAGGAAATTGAACTGGAAAATGAAAATCTTTGCCTTCGGACTAAGGTAAGTTGATAGCAAATTACTTCTTTTCTTCTACAACTTGAGTTAAAGTATAATACTTAAACTAAATAGGGTATTATTTTTAGTAATTTCGTTTAAAATATGAACAATGTTCATTATTTTGGTAAGTATGAATCAACAGCTTTAAGGTTTTGTTTAATATGGCAACACCCAAATTGTGAGAATTTGTCACTTATGCTAAGAAAATTATAATTACACAAAAAAAATTTATAAATCAAAATTTCCTCGGTAGAAATTGAAATAGGAAGAATTGCTTTAGTATAATTTTAATGAATTCGTTTTTTCTGCAGTTACTGCAGATAAGTTATGTGCAGTAAGCCCAATATGCCGTTGTTTTGAGGCGGAAATCATGGTGTTTTTGTAATTTTAATTTATTTTATGGTTATAATAATCTTTATATTCATAATTTTTTAAGATTTCAATATCAAAATGACATCATTTTGGAAATAAATGTAGATAACTTTTTTTTTTTGGTGAAAAAATGCAGATAACTTATCTGTTGCAGAAATATTTTTCTCAATTTTAATATATACTTGTCAAAAAATTTATATACAACTCCTTGATGTGAATTTTTATAAAGATTGCCATCATCCCTATTTCTGCTAGTCAGGGTTTAAAGGGGAATGGATTATTTTTATTTCAATTTTATATGACCAAGAGAATAGCCTATAGCAACACCTCATTTCACAAAAAATTTAAAATAAAAATGCCTTTGGAAATTAATATTCTTGCTTGCGTGCACAAAATTTACTTTTTGTGTCCTTTAATCCATTTTCTTTATTCTTTTCATTTTTGGTACTAATCAATAGATACATTTTTTTTTTAATTACAATGCTCTTAAAAGTGATAAGAAAAGTTCGTCTCCACAGGGATTGGGATCTAATATCAATTAAACTTTTTCTCAAAGAATGGAAAAATTCAAATAGGGTTGTGACAAATATTGTCAAATTGATGGAAATTCAAATCTGAAAATAAAAGACTTATTTTTGTATTTTTGTTTTGAGAAATAAAACAATAAAAATGAGAAATGATTTGTAAAAAGGATATGAGAAAAGCATTGTAGCCAGGGTTCATTCACCAAATGATTCCCGCTTTTTACTCCAGATTGATTTACAATAATTATTTGTATAATCACTCAGATAAATTATCATCTAAAAAGATTTAGTAGTTAACCCTCAATTCCTTGCAGGGTTAACCCTTTAATCCCATGAGCAACCCCAATTCCTTGCAATGTTTCTCATGGGATCAAGCAATGGGCGCGATAATTTAAGCATCTGCAATCGTATACACGTCTATTCCTAGCACGCATACAGATTGTTATCTTACCCCCTTTCGAGATCAAAACCCCAATATTCCTATCTAGGATTTTGATCCTCAGAATATCCCCAACTATCAGATTGATCAAATCTAACAAAGGGAATATAAAATTCGCACAGAGTAAAAATAAAGATAATTATATAAACCAAAAATCACAAATCAATCCTTCGTTTCAAGGGTTCACATATGGATCGTGACCCTGACTACAATAAAAATGATCTAGCCGATCAACATACTGATCGCTGATCTAAAATTCAACATAAACTAAAAATAAAAGAGAAAGAAAAAGAAGAAGAAGATGAAGAACGAAGAACGCGAAGAACTCCACAGCTGCCCCTTTCTTCTCCCGGTCCAGATCTGAATGAATGGAATGGTGGAGGACCACCCTTTTTATACTTGAGTTTATGGGCGTGGTCCATGTGATGTTGCGTGTATAGATAAGGATGACACTTCAGCGTGATGTAATGCTGACAAAGCATCCTATCATTATTTGCTGCAGTGCCAGCTGTGCTTTGACTCAGCGCTTTGATTACAGATTCTTTCCTTAATTGCTTCAGCGCTAATTGAGGATAGTTTGAAATGTGATGTAATGTTTAAATGCTCATCCTCGCAATTTTTTGAATCTCTTCCTTTTTAACTGGAACAAGATGAAGAACGAAGAATGCCACAGAGCCCTTCTCCTCCAGTCTCTCCAGATCCAGATGGAATGGAATTATCAAAATGTGTGAGATTTCCTCTGAAGACTGAATTGTGTGTCATGGAGTGTGTGGAGAGGAACCTTTGCATAGGTAGCAACTAGGGTTTCGCCGCATCTTCCAAAATTACCCCTGAAACGTGTAATATAATAATTAATTACAACTTTATTACCGAAACGTATAACGTAAAGATTTAATTAAAACTTTATTACGTAACTGAAGAATTAAATTAAAACTTATTACGTAATGAAAGAATTAATTAAAAACAGTTTTGAATTCAAATTTTGAATTCAAATTTTGAATTCAAATTTCGCTTCTTTTTCGTGTAAAAACACAACTAACAGGTGCATATTATTGACATACAAAGAATCAACATAATTAGCAAATATGTATTTAAATTGCTCTCTTATGACTCAATTCTTGTCAATTTTAACACAGAAAAATCACACTTGCCAGAGGCACATCAAACCATTCCCAGATTTAAACGTTGCTGTCCCCAGCAATGTAAAAGACTTAATCCAGGAAATGTTCACTTAATCCAACATAACAATCATAGACACTATCAGATACAATATGCCATGCATGCCTGACTCAATATCATGAACTTCCAATAATGCCATCAGCTTCTTAAATATACAAGTCTACATTGATTACCCCTCACACAGATAAATAATGTTCACTCAACACTCAGTGTTTAAGGGTATCATGAGCACTCAATTACTCAAAGCTATAACACTACCATATGCTTGATTATATTCTAAAAAATTCTTAAAATTGAAGAATCAAACACATGCATCAATTGATCAAAAGGACTTCACAGGTTGTAACTTGGCCGGGGTAATAGGTAGGAAAATTTGGATAGTAGCTCAAACAACCAAGAGATTGAAAACTGATATTATTTCACTTTTAACAGATTCAATCAATTGTTTTGCTCCACTAACATTCCCACAGAATTTCGGGAATTAATTCCTTTTAACCACCTTTTACTCTTTTCCTTTTTCTTGCTTTCTTTTCTTTTTCTCTTTTTCATTTTGCCCTTTCTTTCTTTCTTTCTTTCTTTCTTTTTTTTTTTTTTTTTTAAGGGTACATAGATGACTTTTTTTTTTCATCCCTTAATTACTTGACCATTGTGGAGCTTACCTCAATTTCTTTATTTTATTTTCAACACATTCAATGATTCAATCTCAATCAAGGTAAGTTACGAAAAATGGATATAGGCTAAGCCATCAATCAGGCCATAGGTCATTTATCAAGAATTAAGTTCAGGCTCAAAGGGGTAGCAAGGGAAAATCTCATACAGGTGGGTTATTTTGGCCAATAGCAAATAAGAACAAAATGCCTTTATCATATCAATCAATGCATGCATAATAGAGAAACAAATCAAGTTCTAGAGTATTACAACAGTGAGGCCTCTCAACAAAAATTTCAGTGTTTAGGCTCAAAACCTCACAGCTATGGTATCAATGCAGACTCAAGAAAATTGACTTCAGACATTATCAGAATTCACAATCTTAACTCAGACAAACGAGCAATCATGCAATCCAATTATGCCTATGCAATGTTATGCCAGAAAGTCATACAATATATTTCCTAAAATTCAATCATGTACATTAACAAGATGAGCACATTTAAACCTGGGATAACACACTTTCTTCTTCTTTTCTTTTTTTTTCTTTTTATAGCACACAAAATAACTAAGAAAATTAAAAGAGTTAGAATATCTCCCCTGATAGAAGAATTGCAGTTCTAAGGTGCAAGCCAACCATTCCCAGATTTAGAGCATTGCTGTCCTCAGCAATAATTAAACCCCAAGAAGGAAGAAAATCCTGCACAATAGAACAAATAGTGGCATATAGAAGAAACTATAATGCACACATTAAAACATCAGAGAAAAATATACCAACACAAAATAACTTAAAAATACGAAACAGAAAAATAAACTAATATACAAGATCTCCATCAGCAAGGAGATAAGATCAGCCCTCCATGTCATCCCCCTCAGCAGTGTGGATGACTCAGCAAATGAAGGGTCTGGTGGTACTGGTTGCCTTGGTGTATGGGACCACCATTCCCAGATTTGATCCAAACCATGGATCCATGTTAAGAACTCTTTGAAGCTTTGATTTTTCCGAGAGATAGAGTCTCGGTGTCTCTTGTCAAATTTCAGCTCTCGGTGTCTCTTCCAACTTGTATCAAAGAATTTTACCCCTTCCTTTCTTCTTGCCTTCTTCTTTGTAGGAGTATGCCTCCTTTGAGGCGTCCTTACCTCTTTGACATCATCAATTAAATTTTTAGGAAGATCTTTCACTTCCACTTTTGGGGTTCCATTTTCTTTGTCTTCATCTTTGAGATTTTGAGGAAGCTCAACTGCTACATCTTTTTCTTCCTTAAACACTTCAAGATTAAAACAATCGTCTTTGTGAGAAGACTGTTTTAAAGAATCAAAGACATGAATAGTAACAGTTTCATCATTCATTCTTAGCTCTAGCTTCCCGCTTTCCACATCAATCAGTGCACGAGATGTAGCTAAGAAAGGTCTACCCAGCAAAAGTGGCATTTCAGCTCCTCCTTCCATATCCAACACTACAAAATCAGCAGGGAAGATGAACTTGTCTACCTTCACAAGAACATCTTCTATTATTCCACTAGGCTTTCTTACAGACTTATCAGCAAGTTGAAGAGATGCCAAAGTGGGTTTCAAATCAGTTATCCCCAAAGATTTACAAACAGACAAGGGCATTAAATTTATACTTGCCCCAAGATCACACAAGGCTCTACCAAATTTGGTGTTCCCAATTTCAATAGGAATATTGAAGCTCCTTGGATCATGACGCTTAGGCGGGAACTTTTTGTAATTATAGCACTACACTCTTCAGTGAGTGTCACCGTTTGGCATTCCTGCAACTTGTGCTTCCTTGACAAGAGGTCCTTCATAAACTTGGCATAATTGGGCATGCCAGCCAAGGCTTCAGCAAAAGGAATATTTATATGTAATTTCTTGAAAATATCAAGAAATCTGCCATATTGTTGCTTTTGAGCATCCTTATTGAATCTGCCAGGATAAGGTGCCATGGCTCGCACATATTCAGGACTCAGCTCAAACTTCTTCTTTTCAGCAACAATAGGAGGCTCTTTTTCTTCACCTTTCTGAATAGGTGTTTGGACATTAGAAGGAATCTCCTCTTCTTTTTCTGGCTCCTCCACCACCTTAAGCTTTTCTGGAGCTCCTACCACCTTACCACTTCTAGTTGTGATAAACATACAATCATCCTTGGAATTTTTAAATGTGTTACTAGAGGAAGTGCCTGAATTTTTATCAGCAACTTGCTTAGCCAGCTGGCCAACTTGATTCTCTAAATTCCTGATAGAAGCATTCATGTTTTTAGTGGTGGCCCTAGTCTCTTCCATGAAGGCATTGGAGTGTTGGGCCATTTGTCCAACTAACCTTTCCAAATCAGAAGGCTCCTTAGCTTGGACTGGTGGAGGCTGCAAGTAGTTGTTGGAATTGTAATCCAGTCTTGTGCCTTGAGTTCTCCTCTGAAAATTGTTATTTGCATAAGGGAAATTCTGATTCCTAGGAATGTTTCTTGGTGGAGATCTTTGCTCGTACCATACTCCATTCACTTGCACTTGTTGAGGAGAATCAGAAGATAACAAAGATGAGCATTCATTGGATTCATGCTCACCCTTGCAGTATTCACAAACCACAGATGCAACTTGCATAGTGGAAAATTGCATCTTGTCCAGCCTTGAGGTCAAATTTGCTAGCTGTTGTGCTAACAATTTATTCTCAGCCAGAACCGCATCATTGTTATCCAGGTGTAGAATCCCTCTCTTAGGCTTGGCTGTCAAACATTCATTTTCATTGGCAGCCATTCTTTCTATTAACTCAAGAGTCTCATTTGCTCTCAAGGATTTGATGCTACCACCTGCTGCACCATTCAGCACCATCCGAACTTCAGGTTTACACCCATTGAAAAAAATTCGGACCTGATCACCATTGGTCATGGGGTAATGAGGGCATCTCCTCATTAGATCCTTGAAGCGGTTCCAGGCTGCACACATAGTTTCACCCTCAGCCTGGGTGAAATTGGTGATGTCATTCACCATCTGGTTAAACCTCTCCATGGAAAAGAACTCAGCAAAGAATTTATTTGAGAGACTCTCCCATGATGGAATACTTCTTGCTGGTTGCCTTTCCAACCAATTCAAAGCCTTCCCCTTTAGAGCAAAGGGAAACAGTCTCAGCCTGACTGCATCATTGGACACCTGGGGGTGTTTAGTGGAGTCACAGATCATCAGAAATCTGTCAATGAACCTGTGAGGGTCCTCATCAGCCTCTCCACCAAACTGAGCTCTCTCCACCAATTGAATATTGGAAGACTTAAGCTGCCAATTATTGTTACCAATATCAGGTTGAACAATGCTTGAGTTAGGCATATTAAAAGATGGAGTCAGAATAGTATCCATGAATGGATTGTCTGCAACATTGTTTGAGGCCATTGATTTGTGATTCTTCGAAGGAATTCCCAACTCGTTGAATGCAAGCTTCTTCCGAGCAAGTTTCTCTTTTCTGCTATAGTGATTTCCAAATTAAATGGAAATTCTGGGATACCTCGCATACAACTCAGAAAAGAGATCAGTAGCACTGTTCAAATAAAATTAAAATAAAAAAAAAAATAAAAATATTCACAAATATTCACAAATCCAATCTTTAAAAAATCAAGATTATATGATATAAGATAAACCAATCCCCGGCCACGGCGCCAAAAACTTGATGCTCTCCGGCAAGTATACCGATCGCACAAGTAATAAAGTGATAAGAAAAGTTCGTCTCCACAGGGATTGGGATCTAATATCAATTAAACTTTTTCTCAAAGAATGGAAAAATTCAAATAGGGTTGTGACAAATATTGTCAAATTGATGGAAATTCAAATCTGAAAATAAAAGACTTATTTTTGTATTTTTGTTTTGAGAAATAAAACAATAAAAATGAAAATTGATTTGTAAAAAGGATATGAGAAAAGCATTGTAGCCAGGGTTCATTCACCAAATGATTCCCGCTTTTTACTCCAGATTGATTTACAATAATTATTTGTATAATCACTCAGATAAATTATCATCTAAAAAGATTTAGTAGTTAACCCTCAATTCCTTGCAGGGTTAACCCTTTAATCCCATGAGCAACCCCAATTCCTTGCAATGTTTCTCATGGGATCAAGCAATGGGCGCGATAATTTAAGCATCTGCAATCGTATACACGTCTATTCCTAGCACGCATACAGATTGTTATCTTACCCCCTTTCGAGATCAAAACCCCAATATTCCTATCTAGGATTTTGATCCTCAGAATATCCCCAACTATCAGATTGATCAAATCTAACAAAGGGAATATAAAATTCGCACAGAGTAAAAATAAAGATAATTATATAAACCAAAAATCACAAATCAATCCTTCGTTTCAAGGGTTCACATATGGATCGTGACCCTGACTACAATAAAAAGATCTAGCCGATCAACATACTGATCGCTGATCTAAAATTCAACATAAACTAAAAATAAAAGAGAAAGAAAAAGAAGAAGAAGATGAAGAACGAAGAACGCGAAGAACTCCACAGCTGCCTCTTTCTTCTCCCGGTCCAGATCTGAATGAATGGAATGGTGGAGGACCACCCTTTTTATACTTGAGTTTATGGGCGTGGTCCATGTGATGTTGCGTGTATAGATAAGGATGACACTTCAGCGTGATGTAATGCTGACAAAGCATCCTATCATTATTTGCTGCAGTGCCAGCTGTGCTTTGACTCAGCGCTTTGATTACAGATTCTTTCCTTAATTGCTTCAGCGCTAATTGAGGATAGTTTGAAATGTGATGTAATGTTTAAATGCTCATCCTCGCAATTTTTTGAATCTCTTCCTTTTTAACTGGAACAAGATGAAGAACGAAGAACGCCACAGAGCCCTTCTCCTCCAGTCTCTCCAGATCCAGATGGAATGGAATTATCAAAATGTGTGAGATTTCCTCTGAAGACTGAATTGTGTGTCATGGAGTGTGTGGAGAGGAACCTTTGCATAGGTAGCAACTAGGGTTTCGCCGCATCTTCCAAAATTACCCCTGAAACGTGTAATGTAATAATTAATTACAACTTTATTACCGAAACGTATAACGTAAAGATTTAATTAAAACTTTATTACGTAACTGAAGAATTAAATTAAAACTTATTACGTAACGAAAGAATTAATTAAAAACAGTTTTGAATTCAAATTTTGAATTCAAATTTTGAATTCAAATTTCGCTTCTTTTTCCTGTAAAAACACAACTAACAGGTGCATATTATTGACATACAAAGAATCAACATAATTAGCAAATATGTATTTAAATTGCTCTCTTATGACTCAATTCTTGTCAATTTTAACACAGAAAAATCACACTTGCCATTTGGAATTGACATTTTGGTTGGGCATTTTCCATTTATTCTTGGTCTTTTTGGAGGTCTCTGAATAGCATCATCCCCTATACCATTCTCGGGTAGCTCAGCAACTGCTTGAAGATGTGGTCTCTGTCTCTGATAATCTTCACATGGAGCAATAGTTCCATTCTCCATGTCAGCCTTACTACCACCGTCTTCTGAAGCTGTGGATTGATGAGCAACAGAATCAACTTTCTCATTTGGTCCAAGAGGGCTTGATCTATATTTAAGCTTCCGATCACGCTTTCGAGACCTTAACTTACGTGGGGAAACCCCATTGTTCATGTCCATCTTCTCTACCAACACCAAATTGCATCATCCATTTTGTCAAATGGGGTTTCCCCACGTAAGTTAAGGTCTCGAAAGCGTGATCGGAAGCTTAAATAGAGACCAAGCCCTCTTGGACCAAATGGGAAAGTTAATTCTGTTGCTCATCAATCCACAACTTCAGAAGACGGTGGTAGTAAGGTTGACATGGAGAATGGAACTATTACTCCATGTGAAGATTATCAAAGACAGAGACCACATCTTCAAGCAGTTGCTGAGCTACCCGAGAATGGTATGGGGGATTATGCTATTCAGAGACCTCCAAAAAGACCAAGAATAAATGGAAAATGCCCAACCGAAATGTCAATTCCAAATGGGAAAGTTGATTCTGTTGCTCATCAATCCATAGCTTCAAAAGACATTGGTAGTAAGGTTGACATGGAGAATGGAACTATTACTCCATGTGAAGATTATCAGAGACAGAGACAGCAGCTTGAAGCCGAGAATGGTATGGGGGATGCTATTCTGAGACTTCCAAAAAAACTAAGAATACATGGCAAAGGGCCAACCGAAATACCAATTGTTAAAGATGGGGAAGAGGTAGAGGTAGAACAGTTAAATAGCTTCAGTTTCTCTAGAAGTTCCCTGCTAGCACCACTTGGGGTTCCTTACTGCTCCGCAAGTGATGGTGGGGCCCGCAAAGCATTGCCGGTGAGTAGCACTAGTGATTTTGTTAGGTGTTGTGACAATGGTAAGTCATTTGATACAAATACATTGAGAAGGCGCATGGGGCAGATTGCCACAGCATAGGACCTTGGAGGAGGTATTTCGATGGAATGTGTCAATCTGTTGAATAATGCGTTAGATGTGTACTTAAAATGGTTGATCAGTTCTTGTGTTGATTTAGTGGGAGCTAGGTCTGCAAATCATTTACATGTGCAGAGTGCTGGTGGGCTGGCAGAACCTGAGCCTGAACACAGACCACAGTTCTTGGCATCCTTGCAAGATTTTAAAGTTGCTATGGAGCTAAATCCCCACGAACTTGGAGAAGATTGGCCACTTCTGTTGGAGAAGATTTCTATGCGATCCTTTGAGGAATAACACATGTATGAAGAATTTTTTTTCCTAAGCAAAGATTGGGTCTGGTTCTGATGGCCCGGCAATGCTTATTGATCATCAGCTCACGTAGCTCTGGTCAAATACTGGTTTTTAGAATTGATTGAGGAACTGTGACATAAGAGTCGAAGGGTTGCTCTATATGTATTTTTAGAATATGAGGATTGATTTTGAATTCAATAGTAATAACACGTCATGGCACCAAAATTCTCCAATACCTAAAGTGTTTTTTTTCTTGTTTATTCACCATATAGCTCTACCCCACACTCGCTAGTCGAGTTTAACGGGGAGTGTTTTTTTTTTATTCACCATATAGCTCTGTAAATTACACATCCCTTTCAGTTGAAATTAATTTTGTCGACAATAAATGAATTTCTAATCATATGTTGGACTTTTAAATTTTGGCATCAATTTCTTGAACCACTTTCAAATTAACCAGTTTATTTTAAATTGGTTGGAAAAATTGAACCACTTCTATTATTTAAAATAAGGGTTTTCATTTCCTCCTTTAACATAACACAGAAAACTTTCCTACACACAACATTTTGTGGGGCCCACACATTTTAAAACAAAAAAAGAGAAAAATATGGCACGTAAAACGAATCTCTATAACATTACACAATCACTTTTCCTACGACGTAATAAAATTAAAACCCTTAAAATAATCTGATTAATAACCCTAAGGTCACCGTCTAAGTCATTTCTCTATAGTCTCACTCTTCATTTCTTCTCCTCTTCAGCTCATGATTCATGAACGCTAAGTTCACCATCGATTAATAGGCACTAAGCTGCTCGTTCTCATCGAATTGGGAATTAGCATTTCTCAATTTTCACTTGTTCAGGGATTGATAAAAAATATTCCGGGCCCCGAAAAAGTGGTGTAAACGATGGAATTTGGTAAAAATGGGGTGGAGGTAACGATTCTCTGGTTAGTCTTTGATCGAATGTGTAACGCCCTCCCTTGTATGCATCCAAGAGAGTCGTTTGTTAAGCGGAATTAGAGTCTTTAACGTCACATAAGCTAACAGAGATTCTTATTCTAAATGCAATTCCGTAAAGCGTTTCAAAATTCTTATCACCTCTGTTTGGACGATAAAAAATATTTCAAGTGATTTAGAAAGAGCACGTTGGGGCTTCGCGTGCATATAAAATAATAGTAAATCGGAGTTCGTTTGCTCATAAAAACACCACCCGTAAGGTGCACTGTTAAAAATTCAGCACTTAAGACATTCAAAAATTCCTTTCGCAAACATTTTCCCAAAACAGCCGCTGTTCATAAAAGACCAAAGCAAAATAGAAGATGATAAAGTCTACAGTCATCCAAGAGTACCAAAATATTAAACATTACAGTCATCCAATTAATTAAACAGTAACAGTGAAAGTCCATGCATCAGCAAGCAACAGCAAACATCACTCCTTCAAATGCTTTTACGTCCTCCAGCTATTTAGGCATACAAGGGAGGGCGTTACACTAATTGGTATCAGAGCAGTTTGATCCATGGATTTGCTTGTGATTGATTGAATTGATTGTTGATTGTGTTTATCTGCTGATTGACTGTCTAAAATAGTTGTTTGAATATATATTAACTAGTGTAGTTAGATTGTTAAGACCGTTCTGTGATAAGACACGGATGCATAGTTAACTTATCCGAATTGAACCCGAGTACCTACTTGGGACTGCTGCCATAAATAACTTGCAGTGAGCCTGATCAACTCATTTCATGATATTGTGAGTGCAGAATCATGGCAGGTAGTCGCGGTTCAACTCGGGGAAGGTCTGGCGATGCGGAAGAGGATCTTATCACTACCATTGGGGGACTGGCAACATTCATTCAGAATATGAGCCAAGAATGGCGCGACCATAGGCAACAGAACCAGAACCAACCCCCACTGCATGACAATGCAGAAGAAATTGCCCGTCGGAGGTTAAAAGACTTCCGCAACTTTCAACCACCCACCTTTGAGGGTGAAGACAACCCTAAGGCTGCAGCGAAGTGGTTGCAGATGATCGAGCACATATTCGAACGCATGGCATGCCGGAAGCTCAGAAGACCGATTATGCATCATACCAGCTGATGGGAGAAGCTCTAACCTGGTGGACCGGTGCGAGGGCTCTGCTGAGAGCTCAGGACGTTGAACTAACGTGGGCCGTGTTCAGACAAGTCTTTTTGGATAAGTATTTTCCTAAAGCAATGAGAAGAATGAAGCACACTGAACTACTGTCACTCAGGCAGGACAACATGACGGTCAATGAGTACATTGCAAAATTTGGGCAACTGATCGAGTACGCCAACTTTGACCGGAATATCTATGATGAGGAATGGCAGGTGGAGAAATTCGAAAGCGGATTACATCCGGAAATCCGTAAGCTTATACTGACAACGGCTAATCGTACACTTCCAGAGCTCATCAATCAGAGTCGACAGGCAGAAGGAATCATCAACGAGGCCAAGCATTTGAATAAGCAACCAACACAATTCCACGGAGGAAACAGAGCAGGCAGATTCTTCAGGAAGGCACCTGGTGTGGGTCGAGGCAGAGGTCCGCAGTTGCAGGCGCGGCCTGGAAATTTTAAGAGAAGCAATGCTGTTGGTCAATCATCGACTGGACGTCAGGGTGCGAATGCTTGTGTTACGTGTGGTAAGAACCACTTTGGAGTTTGTCGCAAGAGCAACAATGCATGTTTCAGATGTGGCCAGCAAGGACATTTTGCTTACGAATGCCCCCGGAACGCTAATCCACAGCCTACGCAAGCACGGGTGTTCACACTGGATGCGAATGAAGCGCAGAAATATCCCAACTTGATCAAAGGTAATGTCACTTTAAATGGTCACCCAATTTCTGTTATTTTTGATTCTGGAGCGTCTGGCTCTTTTATGGCAAAGCACACTGCTATGAGAATAGGCATCACCCCAACCCCGTTACCTTATGAGTTACACATCAGTACCCCTACTGGAGGATCGTGCACAGCCTCAGAGATCTGCAGAGGTGTTATTTTACAGTATGAAGGGAACACGTATACAGTAAACTTGGTGGTCCTACCGGTATTCAATTTCGATGTGATTATCGGTATGGACTGGTTGACGGAAAACGGGATAACGTTGGACTGTCGAGCGGGGAAAGTCGTTGTTCCTGCGAAAGATGGTAATTTTCAACCTTTCTCTCTCATTTCCTTATTACAAGTTAGAAAAGAGCTCCTCAAGGGAGCAGCAGGGTATCTTTTGTCGATCGAGGCTGAGACCTCGGTTGACGATCTAATTCAGAATGTACCTGTAGTTAGAGAATTCGGGGAGGTATTCCCGGATGAAATACCTCGATTGCTTCCTCATAGGGAAATAGAATTTTCCATCGAACTTGTTCCCGGAGTTGGACCAATCTCCATTGCTCCGTATCGCATGGCACCTTTGGAACTCCGAGAGTGGAAGAAGCAGATAGAAGAACTGTTGGCAAAGGAATTCATTAGACCGAGTACCTCTCCATGGGGTGCTCCAGCCATCTTGATTAAGAAGGGATGGTAGTCTACGTCTGTGTGTAGATTACCGACAGCTGAACAAAGTTACGGTGAAGAATAAGTATCCGCTACCGAGGATCGACGATTTGATGGACCAGCTGAGAGGAGCCAGAGTCTTTTCCAAGATAGATTTACGATCGGGATACCATCAGATCCGGGTCAAACCGGAGGATATTCCGAAAACAGCTTTTAGGACTCGTTATGGACACTACGAATATCAGGTGATTCCGTTCGGACTCACGAATGCTCCAGCGGTATTCATGGACTACATGAACCGCATCTTCCGCCCCTTTCTTGATCAGTTTGTTATTGTGTTTATCGATGATATTCTGATTTACTCTGCTAATGAAGAGCTACATGCGGAACATTTGAGGATTGTCTTGCAAATATTGAAGGAGAAGCAGTTGTACGCAAAGTGGTCGAAGTGCGAGTTTTGGCTAAAAGAGGTCCAGTTTCTGGGCCATGTCATTTCAACAGAAGGTATTGCTGTGGACCCCAGCAAGGTTGAAGCTGTCATGAATTGGGAACGACCCAAGACTGTCACTGAAGTAAGGAGTTTCTTAGGTCTTGCTGGATATTATCGAAGGTTTATCCAGAATTTCTCTCAGATAGTGCAACCTCTTACCCGTCTCACTCGGAAGGATAAGCCTTTTGAGTGGACTGAAGCTTGTGAAGAATGTTTCATGGAATTGAAGAGCAGGTTAACCAGTGCTCCCGTACTCACGATTCCGGATCCTACCCGAAAGTTTGAAGTATACTGTGATGCGTCGCTGAAAGGACTTGGATGCGTGTTGATGCAGGATCGTATGGCGGTAGCTTATGCATCTCGACAACTTAAGCCTCACGAAGAAAATTACCCTACGCATGATTTGGAGTTAGCAGCTATAGTGTTCGCACTTAAAATCTGGAGGCACCACTTGTATGGTTCGCAGTTTGACGTGTTCAGCGATCATAAGAGTCTGAAGTACTTGTTCGATCAGAAGGAGCTGAATATGCGACAACGACGGTGGATGGAATTTCTGAAGGACTATGAGTTTGAACTTAAATACCACCCAGGAAAGGCAAACGTGGTAGCTGACGCTCTGAGTAGGAAGACACTGCACACTGCAACTCTGATGATGGAAGAACTGAAATTGTTTGAGGCCTTTCGAGATTTGAATTTATCTGTAGACGAGAGAGGGCATAGCATAAGATTGGGAAGTATAAAGGTGGAGAATGAGTTGCTCAGTAGAATTAAGGAGGCTCAGAGAGATGAAGAGTTAGTCCGTAAATTGGTTGGCAACCAAGATGTAGTAAGGGACGAGAATGATATTTTGAGATTCCAAGGCCGGTTAGTTGTGCCGAATGAAGAGTTGAAGCAAGAAGTTTTGCAGGAGGCTCATAAGGGTAAGTATGTCGTTCATCCTGGATCCACGAAGATGTACCATGATTTGAAGACCTCGTTTTGGTGGCCGGGTATGAAGCGTGATATTGCTGAATATGTATCCCGATGTCTAACTTGTCAGAAGGTGAAGTACGAACATCAGAAACCGTCGGGACTCCTTCAACCGTTGGAGATTCCCGAGTGGAAGTGGGACAGTATCGCGATGGATTTTGTAGTTGGACTTCCTCGGACGCGAGAAGGATATGATGCTATCTGGGTGATTGTTGATCGTTTAACGAAGTCAGCTCATTTCTTGTGTGTTAGAACCACATATAATACTGAAAGGCTTGCCAGAATTTACCTTCAGGAGATTGTGAAGCTGCACGGAGTCCCTACTAGTATTGTCAGTGATCGTGATCCCAAGTTTACATCTAAGTTCTGGGAGTCTTTTCAAAGAGCTTTAGGGACCCACTTGAGATTGAGTACTGCTTACCACCCGCAGACCGATGGACAGACAGAACGCACCATTCAAGCTTTAGAGGACATGTTGCGAGCATGCGTTTTGGAGTTAGGAGGCAGCTGGGATAATTATCTTTCTTTGATTGAATTTGCTTACAATAACGGTTACCATTCCAGTATTCAGATGGCACCGTACGAAGCTCTGTATGGGAGAAAATGCAGATCCCCTTTATGCTGGACTGAAGTGGGTGAGCGAAGTATGTTAGGACCTGATCTAATTCAAGAAACATTCGAACAGGTAAAGAAGATTCGAGAAAATATGCAGCGGGCTCAGGCCAGACAGAAGAGTTATTACGACAAGCGTCATAAGCCCCTATCTTTCGAAGTCGGAGACCATGTATTTTTGAGAATCACCCCTACATCGGGACTCGGAAGGAGAATGGGAGTAAAGAAATTAAGTCCACGGTACTTAGGACCATATCTGATTATGGACCGGATTGGAGAGTCTGCATACCGGTTGGCTTTACCACCCAATCTGTCAGGAATTCACAATGTATTTCATGTGTCGCAGCTACGGAGATATCTCTCTGATCCCTCTCACGTGTTACGGCCTGAAGAAGTGGAAGTAAAGGAAGACCTGACGTACCAAGTGCAACCGTTCCAAATTCTTGAAAGATCCGTCAAGCGACTTCGTTCTAAAGAGATTCCTTTGGTGAAAGTATTGTGGAACAACAGATCGGCAGCTGAAGCCACTTGGGAGCGCGAGGACGACATTCAGAATCGCTATCCAGAACTGTTTAGCTCTTAAGTAAGTGTATTTTGCGGACAAAATTCCTATTTGGTGGGGAGAGTGTAACATCCCACATAATTAGGGTATATACGAATTGTGAATATTATGCTTAATTCTAGCTATGTGCATTACATTCTTGATTTCGAAGCATATAGCTATTAGTGTGAAATTTAAGTGAGCTAGGAAATTGAGTTCAAAGTTATAAGAGTAATTTTATAGTAGCTTATGGAAGGGGTTAAGATTGTGTAACAACCATTAAGCACTTGGATTAATGGGCTAGTAATTTATTCACACAAAGATGTAGGATTAAATTGTGTGGAGCTATCCATCCCTTGTGTCACGGCCTCATGGCCTTGAATTGGTACCATTAGCTTAATTTTTGATCCATCATAACTACTTCACAAGGAACACATTTTGTAACCTTTAAAACTTAGGCTTTTGAGACTTGTCATAAAACTACAAGTATTGGACTCTAATACTTTGAAGCCTTTTTCCTCCTTGGTGTCACGGCCCCATGGCCTTATTTGGGCAATGGTTCAGCCCAAAAGCTTGCCCACCATCACAACCTCATCAAGGATCCATTTGGCATCATTTGAGGGTAGAAACCCCACTTAACAAGTCACACAGGCCTTGCATATTTCCTCCACACATGTGCGCATAAGACTTGGCCCTCTCTTATGTGCATGAAAACCACTTGGCCAAACACACCTTACACCTTCCATCATGCGCCTGAACTGTGCAGATTTCTGCATGCCTTTGCAGTCCATCATGAACCAAATCTGTCCCTTGCCTCCACATGCAACAAATGAAGGAATTTTGGTCAGATTGCATGTGTTTTGAGTGGAGGAGAAATCTGCCAACTTCTTCCACTCCACCTTGTGCGCATGGCTTAGTGGCCCTTGTTAAAAATTCTGAGTTAGGAGGCACATCATTCAGATTTAAACTTCTCCCTTCCATCTCCTTGCATGCGCCTAGAGTGTGCAAAGCAAGCTCCTTGCTTGTTTTGACCAAACTTGCAGCCCCACTTCCACAAGAAATCAGAATTGTCATGATGCTTCATCATTCCAACCTTTCCTCCCTCCTCTTTAAACTTGTGCGCACAAAGGGGGGGCTGTCCTCACTTTGCATATTCAGCCAACTTCCTTCCTCTTCCCTCACTTTCTAGCCGTGAATACAAGAGCTCTTGGAGAAAGAAAAACCTTGGTAACTCATCTTCCCTCACACTCTCAAACCGTGGCCTGAACACCAAGTAAGTGCAAGTTTTTTTCTTCTCTTTTCCCTCACTTTCCAGCCTAGTTCCTCACCCTTGGAGTCTGCCCAAACTGTTCTGCTCACCCTTGTGTGCGCATAGACCACCCTATAGGAAAGGTGAACGTGTTGTTGGGTGGAGCTAGAAGGTGTTGTGTGCAATCTTTGATCAACTAGGGTGTGCTACAAGAGGTAAGCTTAGAACTTAGACTCCTTTCATTGTGTGTAACCATGTGTGTGCATGAGATGCCTCCTTGATTCTGTTTTGTTATGGATTCTTGAATGAGCATGGTGAAGGTATAATGGTGGAGCTATTTGATGATGACTTGTATGCTTTAGTTATGGTATGAAAGTCTCCTTGCTATGCTTGATTTGATGCCACTGTTTCTGTATGAAAGTGCCACTGTTTTAAGGATAAACATACCACTGTATCTATTTGGATTGATCACCATTTTGATGCCACTGTTTCTGCACAAAAATGCTCACTGTTTAGTGCCTCACATGCCACTGTTTCTGCACAAAATGCTCACTGTTTTAGTGCCTCACATGCCACTGTTTCTGCACAAAAATGCTCACTGTTTTAGTGCCTCACATGCCACTGTTTCTGCACAAAATGCTCACTGTTTTAGTACTTAATGTGTCACTGTTTCTGCATAAAATGGTCACCACCTTGATGTTCAAATACTACTCTTTATGCCACTGTCTTGATGTTCAAATACTGCCATTTATGCCACTGTCTTGAAGTTCAAAAATCACTACTTATGCCACTGTTTTGGTGTTCAAAAATCACTACCTATGCCACTGTTTTGATGTTCAAAAAATCACTACTTATGCCACTGTTTTGGTGTTCAAAAATCACTACCTATGCCACTGTTTTGATGTTCAAAAATCACTACTTATGTCACTGTTTTGATGTTCAAAAATCACTACCTATGTTACTGTTTTGATGTTCAAATGCTACCATTCATGCCACTGTTTTGATGTGCAAATACCACTACTTATGTCACTGTTTTAACGTTCAAATGCCACTATTTCTGCCACTGTTTGATGCCACTGTTTCTGTTTGAAAAT
>JAVKPL010003974.1:0-21119 GCA_032173675.1 Gastrolobium villosum
TTCTAAAACAAGGCCTATATGATCATGATATATGCATGTCATGCTATGCTTTCACACACAAAGCGTAAAAATGCGGTATGATGTAAGATGCATGCTTATATACCTTTCATATAGCCATCACGGCACATATACTTTTCATATAGCCATCACGGCACATTGTTGGCAGTGTCCTTTCATCATAATGGAACATAATATTTTTACGGAGATGGGACTATCATGTCACAATTTTATACCAGTAGTCAATAGTCACATTAGGTAATATCGCCTGACACTTACCTCGAGTCTTTAACATTCTTTTATCAAAACATCACCAATCAGCCCACACAATTAGAGGTTAGCACACCTAAACATTATGTATGCCAAAAATCAAGAATTTGCATCTACTGCTCCAATAAAATACATGCACTTTCCGATGCTTTCTATTCAAGGCTTCTAACCAATTTACCATGCATCCATGTTATTTAATTTTCTGTTTTAACATTAGTTTTGCCAAAGATTAACAATTGACATGGAAATATAAATCCCTAAGCATTTAATTCGGTTGTCTTTACCATCAATTAGATGTCTTTGGTTTTCCAATCACATAACATTTCTACATAATTTAGAAGAGTAATATAAGAGCTGTCCAAATAGTTCAAACACATGCAAAGCTTGATTCAACCGGATTTCATGATTTTTACGCTAATTTAATTTTCTAACATGGGGTTTGTTTCACCAATAGACAGCGAGGAGCATAATCAAAACCTTCCCTACACAGGTACGATTTTTCTTAACCCTTAGCAAGTGCTCCCCATTTCATTATACCAAAAACAAAATCCACAATTCCTAATATACACAAATTCGGTTTTATTCATTACTAGGTGCTTCTAAATTTATTGATTAACAAAATATATTATCAAATGCTATCTAGTGACAACCAAATTCCAAGGCCTATGCATGAAGGTTCGGTTTATGCCAGCAACTAGGTGTATAATTTAATTTATTTACATAACGTTTTCTACAAGGCTTATGTGTGAGTGAACAAGTCTCTAGCAAGTGATTTATACAGTTTAAGATTTGATTCAAAATGAGGTTCATAATTCTCTGCCTACATAACTTCTGACTTGCCATTAATTCTGCCAATGTTAGCAAACAATAAGAATTTAATGTTTCTAAATCATGTAGGTACGGTTTTGAGCCATCAACTAAGGACTTAAAATTTTCCATTACAACACATGGCTCTCATGACTAAAGGGGGCGCTATCTTGGTATATTAACATGCTATCCAATTTAATTTACCACATGAAAACTAGGCATATAATATAATCCTACAAAACAGTCCAATAATTTTACTCTAGAGTTGTTCTACAAGCTCAAAAATCGGGTTTTAGTGCTTAAATGCACTATGCTTTAATGTTATTAACTTTCTGTCTCAGAATGTTATTCCACTAATCAATATCAATTTACAAGTTCCCTACATTTATATATGCATACAAATTCAGCTTCAAAACTACCACCTAAGAAGTTCAATTTCTTTTTCTTAAACATAAATTAACTACATCACCTAGGCATGGTCAATAAAACGTGTAACATGCTGCCCTCTTGTATTTTTGCACATGCCTTGCTATATACTTATTTTTCTAACACAAAAAAAATATCCGTTTAGGTTCACATGCATTAACAGTCAACTGTCTCATGGTTGTGCAGTAAGGGAGAAAAGAGAAGGACATGGTTTCAGATTCCTACCTTGAACATGTTCCTAACCAGCTCCTCAAATTAGTTCATGAGCCCAACCCAAAAGAGGGTAGCACCTTCTCATTTCTACTGTCCAAAAGATTAAACAGAAGACACATAAGTAACAGCCCACGCATCCTCTCAATTGCCGAAATTAGAGAGCAATTAATGTGTGAGTTGCTCACTTGCTCTAGAAGGTGAAGGAAGGTGAGATAGAACTAAAAATGCTGGCCTTTCATGTTAGGAATCGGATTTGCAGCTGCATGCAGGGGAGTTCCATAGAGCACCGAGGGAAATAATCTGCATACAGTGAATCACCTCATCAAGCCGACGAGAGGACAGGTGAACCAGGAAATAGAGGAATGCATGCACCTCTTTGTTTCTAGGTGCAGGGCCGCACAAAGGAATGGATGAAGAATGGACTCACGTTGAGCTTTCCCTGGGCGGTTGTCATTCAATCGAACCTTGCAGGGAATAAAATGACAGAACATAATCCTTCTAATTTACTCACACTGGCCGAGACAAAAATGATGAAGGAGGTAGTTTGAAGTCTGAGTTTTAACTTCTACAAGGGACCACAAAGTTCAATACTCAGCCAAGAGAATAATCACAAGGGATACACAACATCCCCATCATCCCATGCTCCCAAGGGTCCGATTCAGCTGCAGGTAAAGGCTCATCTCCTTGAAGTTGGGCTTCGGCTGAACAAGAGAGGAGAATGGATGATGAGTTCAAGTGGCAGTCCCATACTTGCTGCACACCGCCGAACCAAAGAGGGAAGAGAAGAAGACTTGAATGGAGGTTCATCTCCTAAGAGTTCTCGGTCTGAAGAAGGATTACGTGGAAGGAAAGGAAAAAAAACATGCAGGTTCAAAGGTTTGTAGCTTGGCCGAAAGAGAGGAGCGCAAGGAGTCAGTCCAGGTGATTATGGTTTGCTTTGGATTCTGATTTAATGGAGTAATTATTCATCTTTCAATTGTGTTCCACTTTGAGGGCTCATCGTTGGGTACCACTTAAAGTGCCACTAATGAGCTGGGCTTGTTTAGGAAATGAAGATGCAACATTCAGCTTTGGTTTCACTACTCACACACGTAGAAGAAGGAGATAAAATGGATAAGATGTTGTCCTTGGACCAATGAGGAGCGTGAGTGCAGATTTTTGGGTGAGATAGCTAATGATTCAAGGTTATAAAAAAATTGGGCTGAAGCAAGCCCTCCACTAAGGTTTTGGGCCAACGGTCAACAAGGATAGGGGGCCCAAAATAAAAATCCAAGGGTTTTCCTAACTCACACTAGTCCACTAAAATTATTAATCCCCACATCTCCTATTGGTCAAAGAGCTTTCTATAGGTTACTAATAACTTATTCCAGTACTTTTACAAAATCTCACAAGCATACAATAAATACTCACTCATAGTTATAATTCAATTAATTTTCCTTCTTAGATTAATTATATTCTATACCTAAATTAAATTTGAATTCCAAGCATGCTTTACATTCCTAATTATAATTTACAACAGTCCTTATTTATGCGGGATGTTACAACTAGGAATGGAAATTCTAACCCCAAATTCATCCACCAACATGATCTATTAAGAACAGAGCGTATCTCACGCTACAGACCTCGGAATCGGAAGTTTCCAAAACGAGGTGAAAGATCTCTTTCTGAATCGCGATTTTTACTCAAGAATCACCGAAAACCGACGCGTATATCAGGAGATATGAACTGAGACTAATTTGGACGAAAATTGAAGGTTTGGGTGATAGGGTTTGATACAAGAATTTGTGAACACGATCAAGAAACGATAATTGGAAGGCGCCACAATCCAAAGATTGATAAGCCTATGAACGCCACAAGGATTAGAACCCTTGATAAGTTCTGAGATTCTCAAAAGAACCCTAGAGAAGTTAGTCTCTCAAAAAAAGGTTATCTTTGTATTTCTCAAATTTCTCTTTCAAAAGCTATGGTGTTCCCTTATATAGTGGGCAACATCATATTGAGTTTAACCTCAAATTGCTTACACATAAAAGAAAATACACAGCCCAATAATCCAGCCCAATAAGCCTTTTTACAAAAGTTTAACTAAATATAAGGAAAATAAAATTAAGTGCAGAATTTGTGCCAAGTAAAATAAAGCCTTCTTGCATATACATTGAGGCTTAGTCTTCAAAGTCTTCAATTTGAATTAAGTGTATCATTTTGGGCTCTTCTTCCTTTAGACTTGGGCTTGTGTTAAGTAAAGTGGTCACCAAAAGATTTAGAGCCTCTTTAGCCTTTTTAGCTTTTGCTCTTGTCATTGGACCTCCAAGACCTTGTATGTCCTCCAAGTTTGTTGTCTTGGTTTGTATGTCCTCCAATGTTGTCTTGGTCATGCCACCTCCTATGTCCTCATCATTCCCTCCTTCTTTAGAAGAATTTGTCCTCAAATTGTAATCCTCATCTCCTGCATCAAAAAGGGACGAATCAGCCACATTAAAAGTAGCACTTACACCATACTCACCAGGAAGGTCTATTTTGTACGCATTATCATTAATTTTGGACAGCACTTGGAAAGGGCCATCTCCTCTTGGTTGAAGCTTAGATTTCCTTTGGGAAGGGAACCTCTCTTTTCGCAAATGAACCCAAACCCAATCACCTGGTTCAAAAATTACCTTCTTCCTTCCTTTATTTTCCTGCTTAGCATAGCTCTCTACCCTTTTCTCAATGTTTGCTTTTACCTTTTCATGTAGTTTTCGCACATATTCAGCCTTACTCTTACCATCTTAATGTGGAAAAGTAGAGTTGTTAGGCAAAGGTAGCAAATCAAGAGGAATGAGAGGGTTAAAGCCATAAATAATTTCAAAAGGAGAAAAATGAGTATCACTATGAACTGCCCGGTTATATGCAAACACAACGTGGGGCAAACATTATTCCCATGACTTGATGTTCGTTTTAATTATAGCCCTCAAAAGATAAGAAAGAGTTCTATTCACTACCTCAGTTTGGCCATCAGTTTGTGGATGACAAGTAGTAGAAAAGAGAAGTTTAGTCCCCAACTTACTCCATAATGTCATCCAAAAATGGCTTAAGGATTTAATATCACGATCAGAGACAATGCTTCTTGGAAGCCCATGGAGTCTTACCACTTCCTTGAAGAACAAATCAGCAATATGGATTGCATCATCAACCTTTTTGCACGGAATAAAATGTGTCATCTTAGAAAACCTGTCCACCACAACAAAAATAGAATCTTTACCATTTTTAGACCGAGGTAGTCCTAATACAAAATCCATAGAAATATCAATCCAAGGGCAATCTGGAATAGGTAAAGGAGTATACAACCCATGAGGCAATAATTTAGACTTAGACTGCTTACATACAATGCATCTTCTGTTAGCATATGGGTGTCCTAGAGAGAATCTTTTGATTAAATAAAGGACACTAGATGTAGAACTTTATTTGTCGCAAATAAATGTAAGCACTATTTATTCAGTTTCATATTGTGTCTCGATATTACTGTTAATATTATATGAATGAACTGGATAAACCCCTTGGAATAGAACAGGTATCTCTTGAGTATCTGTGATGAGATCACGATCATGAGGATTCAAGGATATTGCATGTCTATTCCTAATTATATGTTCCTAGTCTAGAGACACTGAGTTTGGGGATCAGTGATCTCGAGTAAAGACTAGTACGACTTATCTACTTGTATATGGATACAAGGTAAAGACCTCATGAGCTGCAGATATGGAGATATCTTAGCTAAAGTCGTGGGTGGACCTATAAGAGTATAGCTCGCACTGAACAGACCCAAAAAGAGACTCTATGAGGAAATCTCACAGATAGTGTCATTAGAGTAATCTCTTTATGTTTGGGTGTGTCTTTCCTTAGACCAGAAGTTATTACCTAGACTGTGTTCTTGAAGGCATGTTTTGATTGTATACCTCGTCTGCCTGAAACATGGAGACTCATAGGTATACTGTTGGGCATGTCCTTAAAGGGCACAGGGCTAGGGTAATAAGCTGAAGGAATTCGTCAAATCTCTGTGAGAGATTAGGTTATCTGTAAACCGGAGAAATCGGGATGACATTTACAGGGACTCGGGAATCTATGCATAGTAAAAGAGATCATGAGATGATCTGCCTTTAGAGTCAGTAAATTGAAGATTCCCTATTTCGAATAAAGCTTACCCTAAACCGCAGGGGTTGATACATTTCCTTACCCTAGGTAAATGGGAAGATAACCGAGACGAAGGGAAATACATACGGTAACCAAATATGTGCAATAGGATGATCAAGTCATTAATCTGACTAGTTCTGGGGCAACAAAGCATTGCTAGTGCTCTGTGTTTTCATTAATTGGGTTGTGGGCTTGTTGGGCCCAAGCCCAGTTATGTCAGTAGCTAAGTTGGACCTAATGGGTCACACACTAACACCTTGTAGTTATGATGGACTAGCTTTAAAGGTATTGGGCCTAATAATGTTATTAGCCCAAGAAGCTGTTTGGAAGCCCACCTAAATGGGTGGGTGGTGCATGGAGTTTAGTAATGGGCTTGGATAGTCCAAGCCATTACTAATTAATTTAATTAGTTAAATTAATAATCAAATATTTGAATTTCGAATCTTGAATTTGAAATTTGAATTTTGAAATTTGAATTTAGAATTTGAATTTCGAGATTCGAATTTTGAATTTGAAATTTGAAATTTAAATTTTGAATTTTGAATTTTGAATTTGGATTTGATTGAATGTTTGAACTAGAGCCGTCCCAAAACGGGCCGCTGCCGTTAAGGCCCTAGCCCGCACGGGCCGGCAGGAAAAAGCCCGCGGGGCTAAAAAGCCCGCAGGGCCAAAAAGTCCGTATATCAAACAGCCCGCGTGGGCCAAAAAATCATATAGCCCCACGGGTTAGGGCCAGCCCGCGGGCCAAAATGAAATATATTTTAACAGCCTCATGTGTCAAACACTGCAATAATTTTTTTGTTGCAGTCTTCACAAGAGGACAATAAGGTGGGGGGCGGGGGGAAACTTTGAAGTTTGAAGGCCATAAAGGTTGCTAAAATTGTTTGGCTTTTATAGGTCCCCACAGTACCGATCCAAACATAAAAACATCAACATAAACACTTGGGCATGATGATTTACAAGAGAAGAAAAAAAAAGCTCATTAAATAGATCAAATCAGCAATATCCCAAGAACCGAGTTTATGGATAAAATGACATTATTTACACGCAATCCTTACAAATAGAAAGATAAAAAATAATGGGTTTTGGATTAAATTTATAAACTTAACACTAATTTTGTTGGGGAAAGGATAAAAAGAAGAGAAAGATAGGGTTTAGGTTAATGGTGTGTAACCTTGCCAGATCGCTTGAGGTGAGCAGAGTAAGCCTTGACAAACTCATGGGGAGAAACGTCCTTCACAGTTCTCGCAGTAGCCATGCTTGCTTCTGGTTCTGGTTGAAGCACTTTCAGGTATGTTATGCCCCTTTCTCAATTGGATCTATATTAGAATTTGTCAATCGGTGTGGGTGCCGCGCGCTGAAGAAGAAAAAGAATTGGAACGATCTAAAGAAGAAAACCAGAGAAATTGGAATTTAGGGTTTAGAAAAAAACCATGGGGCTGGCCCATAGGGTTGTTGGGTTAACCCAAAAGAGATGAGGGTTAGTGGGGCTAGGGTCAAAAATGACCCTACAAAATGTGGGCTGAAAAAAAATGGGGCTGAAAAATGGGGTTTAAGGGCTGGCCCGCGGGCCCTGGCCCATTTTGACAGGTCTAGTTTGAACGTTTGAATTCAAGTGTTTGAATTCGAATTTGAATTGGTTTTGAAAAGTTGTTTCATAACAAAAGGATAAGACAGGATCTTATTGGAGTATATTCCTTGGATCAAGAAGCATCTTTGGAGGCACTCCCTTGGCTGTTTGGTGCGCAACTTTTAGTTGATAAGAATGTTATCTTATCACTTAAAACCAACCTCCATTCAGATTTGGTGGTTGAGGGAATCAGTGGGTGAGTTGATTCAAATTTTGAATGCAACTACTCAATATATTTGGACCCCTTCTAGGGCTGAATTATGCGCATGAGAAGTATATACTATATGATAGTTTATGAATTTAAGTTTAAATTATTTTGAACTTAATTTCATGTGGATAAGATTGGAGGTTGTTGGCAAAGTTAGTTTTGCAACAGCTCCACCTTATCTCACTGTTCTATGCGCAAATTTCAAAGAAGTTTGAAAGTTTGTTTTTCATTTTGAATGATTTAAATCCCTCCTCCTCTCCAAGTGTGCGCATATAACATGACTTGTTCCTCACCTTAGGGTTTTGTGAAAAACCTAGCCAACTCTCCTCCATCTATGCACCATTCTGTAGGGTAGCACACTACACCTTTCCAAACAGAATACCTAGCCTCCACCTTCACCACTTGTGCGCATAGCAAGCCTCACTGTGGTGTTCATCTGGTGGCTTTCATGAAAGGGTTCTTGCATCATTGACGAACGGTGGTGTGGATCACCATTAGATGGTTTGAACCCTTCAAGCCTGACATCTGATCTCCCTGACTGATCAGGCCTAAAACAAGGTAACATCATGCTGTCTTAAAGCATGAACCTACGTGTGCATGTATGTTCCGCAGTAAAATTTTTGTTTTACACCTTACATGCATCGGCCTTCAAAGGCCAGTTTTACTTTCAATTGTCACTCTTGTGCTCTAGGAATATTATGTAAATAAATCTCTTAGACACCTAATGATGAGTAGTAGCCATCCTGCATGTTTGGGGTTACCGTTGGTGTTGGAAGTTTTTGAGAAAGCATGCTGCTTGTAGCGCACCATAAGTGGATTAGTGGAGTTTAGAATAAATTATCCTTGATGTGTTATTAGATAAAATCAATTCTGTTTTGGTAATCATTGATGAGCACTAAGTTTCCATGTAAACTAATAAACAACATGACATATAGGCTTTCTTTTGCGCACCTTAAGAGTAGAGAAGTATAAATTGTACGATTAAAACTTTAGGAATTTTCTGTACCAAACCGAATCTGTTTGGGGTTAGGAACCTTAGAATTATTCAATGTTAAACGTTAGGAAATTTATTGTGAAGTCATATTATTATTAGAAAAAAGAAACAAGGTAAAACCGGTTGGCAAATTAAGGATAAAAAGAGAAATGAGGTGTGCTGCGTTTGGGGATTTCCATAGACTATAATTGACTTGTATGTTTTATTTAGGTACGTTTAACCCTTGAGTGTGGACCTTTCGTTGCTGTTTGGTAAATTAGTTTGTGACGCGCGAGGTAAGTGTCTGGTGGCATTACCTCTTGTGACTACTACTATCTAGTTTGCGGAATTGTGAATTGTTGCTCTCATTCTGATTTATGATCATTGCATTCTGCCCTTGAATATGATATGCGGGGTATTCTGTCTTGGAAAATAAATATATTCTGCATCTTGATATTTGAAAGCCATGGTGTATATGCCATTCTGATTATTACCTAGTCATGCATACATATCTCATAATTTTTAGTTGTTTGTTTGTGTGCGAACCATGACATAGCATACATGCATGATTTCATGCCATTTCTGAATTAAAAATAATTATGAAAAGTAAGCATACGTTTGAGCACGCATCATATAGGCATCCCCTCGGTACCAGGGTTTTGGGACACTTGGCTTCAGTCCGCTTAGGTCACAGTTGGAGCCCTTCTCAGGAGCCAACCAGGATTCTCCACTGTGTCTGTTAGTGACACGTGCACCGTAGTGCTATGAACGTACACTTCTGGCGTTATATACGCACCTTGATTATGATTAGTATTTGATGGATATGAACTGATGATGCGCCTGTTTTGTAATTATGTATCTGGTTTGTCAATTGCATTACTGGTTTTGTTATCACACTACTGGGATTTTTCTCACCCCTTTGGGGCTGCAATTTTTATTAAATTGCAAGAGGACGAAAGAGCATATGAGGACGTGGTTATGTGGGTATTTGCTGTTAAATTGCTGCCACTTGGACTTTGCTGTTACTGTTTGTCTGTTGGATGACTGTATAATTATTTTGAGGAGTTTGGATTATTTTTAACGCATGATTTAGCTACTGTTTTGATACTTTTTAATCAGATAGTACCTTGGATAATCCTGAAGACGTTTTGCGAAAATAATTTCTGAACGTTTATTTTAAGTGCTATTTTTTTAGAAAACTGATTTTTGCGAGCACTTTGCAAGTTGTCGTTTTGGGGCTACAGACCTCCGAATGATGCATAATTTATATGCACGTAAAGCCCCAGATATGTACTTTCAGATTATATACAAATTATGTTCAAACTGTGTAAGCACGATTTATTATGATTTTTGCAAGTCAACAGGTTTCTGGAAAATATACTGAATTCGCGAGCACCTTGCGAGTTCTATTTCGTGGGGCTATTCACCTCCGAATCGCTTATAATTTATATGTAAGCGAAGCCCCTGATGTGTAGTTTCCTCGTAGCAAAGAATATTTTTGCGGGCTATTGAACTCGATTTTATACAAAATTTTATAAGACAGCAGGGTTTTTATGGAATTTTATAAATTCAGCAATAGAGTTTGTTTACGCATTCTCCATTATTTTCATAATCAATTTAGATTTTAATGTGAGGTTTTAACTAAGAATCAAAAATGAAAGTTTAAATTGATTAAGCTTAATTTTTACCACGTAATGTCTTTTGAAAATTCCTACAACTAAGTACACAATCACTGTAACTCTAATACGTTTTAGCAGATAACTCTCTTGGATGCATACAAGGGAGGGTGTCACAACTTGCCTACAAACCTTACCCTTAGGCAAATATTGAAAAATTGAACTTTGGCATAAACTCTTATTAGCCATGTGTGACTTTACTTTAACGTCTTGTGATTAGGTTCAAGTGCATTGATTTGGACAGCAATGGGGTTCTGACACGGAATGAAGTGCAATTTTTTTGTTAGTAAAAAATTGGGTTAAGGAATTGATGGCATGAATTTCTAAGCTAGCTCATTCCTAATACTAAAGATTGGGATTATTCTTTGCAGAAACATATCAGAATCATTACTAAAGGGGTTTCTTGCACCAGAGTTGGGACAAATGACCTTCTTGGTTATCATATGAGTTCATATGCATGCCCAAAAGACCAAAACATTTCTAATAGACATGTATATATGTATATGAAATTATGTGCATCTGTACATGTTGTTTTTTGTTTTGGTTTTGTTTTGCGTTTTCCATGCCTTTGTTCTGCCAAATTAGTTTACTCTTGTTTTCCTTGTTCTGTGTCATATTGTTACTCAACTCTTAGTTTACTCTTGTTTTCCTTTATTAGGGCTGATGCATCATGGAAGCTCACTGAAAATATGGAGGTCTCAGTTGCTAAAGCAACATGGCTTGCGGTTGGGGCTACTTTATTGAGGGACTATAGTTTGTTTCACATTTTTGCTGAATCTGATTGCCAGAACTGTATTAAATCTTTGCAAAGAGTGATTCAAAATTTCATGGCTACTCTCCTACAGTAGTTATGTGCTACAAATGGATGATTTTTTGAGATGCACATGGTTATTTTTGGAGATCACATGGCTGATTTTGGATATGCACAAAGCTGATTGTTATTTGGAGATGCACATGGCTGATTTTTCCAGATGCATATGGCTAATTGTTGAAACAGATTTAGTGGATTTAAGGACAACCAATGAGATTCAATGTTATTTATCAAATGTAATTTTTATTTATTCAAATATTGTAATTCAAAATTGTTATTGATAATGAGATTGTTACAATGATATTTTGACTAATTTCATTTAATTGAATCGTTGTATTGGATATTATGACTCATTTCATTTAATTGAATCTCTGTATTGGATAAAATAATAAGAATCAAATGCTATAAAGAATAGTGGAGAAGAGCACAAAATAATCCTTCTAATTCAGCATCTACAAAAAACAAATTTACATAAACAACGACTGCATTATCCATTGGAAGTCATTCATAATACAAACTTCATCCACCACTTTAGCTATACAAAAATAGTGGCACCATATAAATGTATCCACTGTACATAATGACTTCACTTTAACAGTTTCTTCCCAAAAGCATCAAGTACTGAATATGTGGGTGAGCTGAGAAGCCTACAAACAACACTTAGTCTCTCATGGACAGCAAAAGATAAATTCCATACATCCTTGAGAGACGAGTTGTATACTCAAACATATAGCCATCTTTTAGGGCACCAAATTTTGCTTCTTTCCCACTAGCTAAACAAACACAAAAAGAAATAAAAGTCAAATAGCTAAATCTTTCAAATTATCTTTGAATTTACATAAAGCTAAGTACATACCTACAAGATGAAGCATTAGGAAAAAGAAAACACAACCTAGAGAAATATGATAGACCAAACATCATTTATCACCAAGAAAGGAATGACAAGAAAATGCTAGTCTGCTAATAAAATCAAAAGAGGGTAAAAAGGAATAGCTTTGCATCTCATCAAACATACATAAGCTAAATGTTAGTTTAGCATACAAACATAATTTATGCACACCTCAAAATTATATTTCTTCTAGTTGCCCCTTCAAATGCAAGCACCAGCAAAAATGCTATAGTTGGTCCTTTTATGTCCACAAGAAACTTCTGTACAATAATAAATTTAACGGTTTAATAAAAAAAGTGCAAGAAGTTAACATAGATCCAATAAAATCATTTAACATTTGTTTCCCTAGAAAACTCTTTTTGAATATCTCAAATTTACATTTTCATGTTATTGGTTAAGATGTAACCACCCTTAATTACCATGATGTGCTTGTATCTTGCAGCCAAAACTTAACTTTAACATCAAAATACTACAAAAGTTTTAACTTCAACAATAGTTCCTTTTTTTCTTTGCGTGTACGCTTATTATGTCCTCGTTTCTTGCAATGTCCACATATATTAGTATGCTTTGATGCTTCTTCAATCCCACTTTGAATCCTTTTACGGCCTTTAGTTTGTGAAATGTTAGGATCCTTCAAGTTCATAATGAGTAGCACTATGAACTGCCAGGTTATATGCAAACTCAACGTGGGGCAAACATTGTTCCCATGACTTGATGTTCGTTTTAATTACAGCCCTCAAAAGAGAAGAAAGAGTTCTATTCACTACCTCAGTTTGGCCATCAATTTGTGGATGACAAGTAGTAGAAAAGAGAAGTTTAGTCCCCAACTTACTCCATAATGTCCTCCAAAAATGGCTTAAGAATTTAGTATCACGATCAGAGACAATGCTTCTTGGAAGCCCATGGAGTCTTACCACTTCCTTGAAGAATAAATCAGCAATATGGATTGCATCATCAACTTTTTTGCACGGAATAAAATGTGCCATCTTAGAAAACCTGTCCACCACAACAAAAATAGAATCTTTACCATTTTTAGACCGAGGTAGTCCTAACACAAAATCCATAGAAATATCAATCCTAGGGCAATCTGGAATAGGTAAAGGAGTATACAACCCATGAGGCAATAATTTAGACTTAGACTGCTTACATACAATGCATCTTTTGTTAGCATATGGGTGTCCTAGAGACAATCTTTTGATTAAATAAAGGACACTAGATGTAGAACTTTATTTGTCGCAAATAAATGTAAGCACTATTTATTCAGTTTCATATTGTGTCTCGATATTACTGTTAATATTATATGAATGAACTGGATAAACCCCTTGGAATAGAACAGGTATCTCTTGAGTATCTGTGATGAGATCACGATCATGAAGATTCAAGGATATTGCATGTCTATTCCTAATTATATGTTCCTAGTCTAGAGACACTGAGTATGGGGATCAGTGATCTCGAGTAAAGACTAGTACGACTTATCTACTTGTATATGCATACAAGGTAAAGACCTCATGAGCTGCAGATATGGAGATATCTTAGCTAAAGTCGTGGGTGGACCTATAAGAGTATAGCTCGCACTGAACAGACCCAAAAAGAGACTCTATGAGGAAATCTCACAGATAGTGTCATTAGAGTAATCTCTTTATGTTTGGGTATGTCTTTCCTTAGACCAGAAGTTATTAGCTAGACTGTGTTCTTGAAGGCATGTTTTGATTGTATACCTCGTCTGCCTGAAACATGGAGACTCATAGGTATACTGTTGGGCGTGTCCTTAAAGGGCACAGGGCTAGGGTAATAAGCTGAAGGAATTCGTCAAATCTCTGTGAGAGATTAGGTTATCTGTAAACCGGAGAAATCGGGATGACATTTACAGGGACTCGGGAATCTATGCATAGTAAAAGAGATCATGAGATGATCTGCCTTTAGAGTCAGTAAATTGAAGATTCCCTATTTCGAATAAAGCTTACCCTAAACCGCAGGGGTTGATACATTTCCTTACCCTAGGTAAATGGGAAGATAACCGAGACGAAGGGAAATACATACGGTAACCAAATATGTGCAATAGGTTGATCAAGTCATTAATCTGACTAGTTCTGGGGCAACAAAGCATTGCTAGTGCTCTGTGTTGTCATTAATTGGGTTGTGGGCTTGTTGGGCCCAAGCCCAGTTATGTCAGTAGCTAAGTTGGACCTAATGGGTCACACACTAACACCTTGTAGTTATGATGGACTAGCTTTAAAGGTATTGGGCCTAATAATGTTATTAGCCCAAGAAGCTGTTTGGAAGCCCACCTAAATGGGTGGGTGGTGCATGGAGTTTAGTAATGGGCTTGGATAGTCCAAGCCATTACTAATTAATTTAATTAGTTAAATTAATAATCAAATATTTGAATTTCGAATCTTGAATTTGAAATTTGAATTTTGAAATTTGAATTTAGAATTTGAATTTCGAAATTCGAATTTTGAATTTGAAATTTGAAATTTGAAATTTGAAATTTGAAATTTGAATTTGGATTTGAATTTTGAAATTCGAATTTTGAATTTGAAATTTGAAATTTTGAATTTTGAATTTTGAATTTGAATGTTTGAACGTTTGAATTCAAGTGTTTGAATTCGAATTTGAATTGGTTTTGAAAAGTTGTTTCATAACAAAAGGATAAGACAGGATCTTATTGGAGCATATTCCTTGGATGAAGAAGCATCTTTGGAGGCTCTCCCTAGGCTGTTTGGTGCATCACTTTTAAGTGATAAGAGTGTTATCTTATCACTTAAAACAAACCTCCATTCAGATTTGGTGGTTGAGGGAATCAGTGGGTAAGTTGATTCAAATTTTGAATGCAACTGCTCAATGTATTTGGACCCTTTATAGGGCTGAATTATGCGCATGAAAACTATATACTATATGATAGTTTATGAATTTAAGTTTAAATTAATTTGAATTTAAATTCATGTGGATAAGATTGGAGGTTGTTGGCAAAGTTTGTTTTGCAACAGCTCCACCTTATCACACTGTTTCATGCATAACTTTCAAAGAAATTTGAAAGTTTGTTTTTCATTTTGAATGAATGAATTCCCTCCTCCTCTCCAAAGGGTGTGCATAAATAGACATGTTCCTCACCTTAGGTTTCATTGGAAAACCAAGCCAACTCTCCTCCTCTATGCACCATTCTGTAGGGTAGCTCAGTACACCTTTCCAAACAGGATACCTAGCCTCCACCCTCACCACTTGTGCGCATAGCAAGCCTCATTGTGGTGTTCATCTGGTGGCTTTCAAGAAAGAGTTCTTGCATCATAGACGAACGGTGGTGTGGATCACCATTAGAGGGTTTGAACCCTTCAAGCCTGACATCTCATCTCCCTGACTGATCAGGCCAAAACAAGGTAACATCATGCTGTCTTAAAGCATGAATCTATGAGTGCATGTATGTTCCGCAGTAAAATTTTTGTTTTACACCTTACATGCATCGGCCTTCAAAGGCCAGTTTACTTTCAAGTGGTATCAGAGCCCGGTTGCTTTACCATCGACGGGTGATGGTACCTTGTTTGTGAAAAGAGTCTTTCACGGTCAAAAAATCTTTAAAGGGTTAAAGTTTAAATTCTGCATGTGGATTTTGAATCACAAATCCTTTAAAGTGTTAAAGTTTTTGTTTTTATGAACATGAAAATTTGATTCTGTGTTCATAAAACATTATGCATCATGGTTTAGTTTCTTTTCTTTATGAAAGTTCTAAAAGGAACACCCTTTTTGAAAGGGTAGATTCGGCCATGGAGGGTACTAAGAGTACCTTGAATGATTTCTTATTTTTCTCCATGAATTGTGTCATGTTTATATGCATGAAATTTTGTGAAAAATTTATCATATAGTTACCTATATGATTCGGCCATGTAGGGATATATGGCTACATGCATGGTTTAATTTTGTTTTCTTTAAGAAAGAATTAACAAAATTTGAATTGAAATTGTTTTTAAATTCGGCCAATGAGAAATTTAAGATTATGAATCTTGATGTTATTTTGATGTTTAAATGTTAAATGTCAAAATACATGTGAAAATGTTATGTGATAATATAATGTTTGTGTTTGCAAGTTTTGAACTTTTCAGGTACAAACAGGAAGGGGATGGTCATGGTGCCCGGATTTGAATTTTTTTGAATTTTAAATTTATGTGTAATCGCGCATTTTAATTTACAAGTATATTTGTAATTTAAATTTTGTAATTTTGTTCCTCCAAAGTGTTATGGAGTTTCTTTAATTATTTGTAATTAGAGAAATAGGCTAGTGGCGTATAGACGACAAGCGGCCGTTGCTTAAAGAAGCAAAAAGGACAAAAGCGCGAGCACCATGGCTATCTCAATATAAACTGTTTATATGTATGTATGATTAGAACGTCTAGTATGCATAAATTGGGCAAATCGCGTTTGTATGGTTATTATGTTTGTCCAATAACGACTAGTGTATACCGATAGATGTTTGACATAGGTAACGACTAGCATGATAACTTACAATATGCGTTTGATGGGACCTAATTAACCCCAAGATAAAAGGAACCCTTAAAAGGAATAAATAATTAAGCATATGATTATCTCCCACCACCAATGCTACTCAAAACTCTTCTACGTAGTGGTGCTCCACAACTCAGTTGGGACCCACTATTTCGTTGGGCTAGAGTAGTGTTTGAAGTGTAAGACACTTAGGGTGCTGGTTTAATGCTTAACTAAGACATAAGTTGCAGGCACAGCCGGACTTATGTGCTTAGGGTAATGGTGCTAGGTTGGTTGCATGAGATGCACCACTAAGTGACAAAGAGTTGTCAACCTAAAGTTAAGAGAGGGTATGAGATACTGTTGATAAAGATCAACCCTTTATTTAAATTAATCTTGCGGTCTCAGACGGAGGTTAAAATAAATAATCGCACTCTTAAACCCACTAAGGTAAAATCTAAAGTAGATTAACCCTAAGTCAAAAGGAAGGGTCATTGACTTAGATAAAATAGTGGGAGGGGCAAATTATTTCAAGTCTTTAATAATTTGCTTTTAACTACATAACCGTATATTAACTAAAACTATCTTTACATCCTTTTCAGCTTATAGTATGACTAATCCACTGTCACTGCGTTCAATACTCGATACGAATAAACTGACCGGTTCGAATTTTATGGACTGGTATCGGAACCTAAGAATAGTTCTAAGGGCCGAAAAGATTGCCTACGTTTTAGATGCTGTAATACCCGTAGCTCCACGGGAAGGGGAAGAAGGGTTTGCGGAATTTGATTTCGTAACCCATCAACAGCACTTGGATGACAATGTGATGGCAGTATGCATCATGTTGGCATCCATGTCGCCTGAACTGCAAAAGCAGCATGAGCATATGGATGCTCCCTCTATTATCGTACATCTCAAGGAGTTGTATGATATTAAAGGCAGGCATGAGAGGTATGAGGCCTCAAGAGAACTGTTCTCTTGTAGGATGACTGAGAGCATGTCTGTTGCCAGCCATGTTCTCAAGATGATCGGGCTGATTGAGAAGCTAGGAAACCTAGGCTTCATCATGGATGCCGAGCTAAGTAATGACTTAGTCCTCACCTCACTTCCACCTTCCTTCAGTCAATTCATCATGAATTACAATATGCATGGGATGCAAGTGAGCTTGCCTGAGTTGTTAAGCATGTTAACAACAGCTGAAGTGTCTATCAAGAAGGATAGGACACAGGCTCTTTTGATTGGTGGGCCTAGCAAGGCCAAGGGAAAGGGTAAGGAGCCTGCAAAAGGTGACCCCCTTAAGCCCAAAGGAAAATCCAAGAAGAAGAAGGGCAAGAAGAAGGGTAAGAAGGCACCTAAGGACAAGGGTGATGCTGAGTGCTTCCATTGTGGCAAGAAAGGCCACTGGAAGAGGAATTGTCCAGACTACCTGAACAATGTGAAGGACAAGAAGCATGGTGATGCTTCTGCCTCAGGTATTTTCATGATTGAGATAAATTATTCTTATGCTAATCCATCCTCATGGGTATTGGATACCGGATGTGGTTCTCATATCTGCAATATGTTGCAGGTACTTAGGAGCCCAAGGAGATTGGATAGAAACGAGGTGGATCTCCGCGTTGGTAATGGAGCAAGAGTTGCTGCTCATTCAGTTGGAGATGCTGACCTTATTTTGCCTACGGGCCTTTTATTGCATTTGAATAATTGTCTTTATGTTCCGCAAATTTCTAGAAACATTATTTCAATTTCTTGTTTAGAACAAGATGGATATACTTTCAGTATTAGGAATGGTACTTTTTCTATCATTTTGAATGATATGGTTTACGGTACTGCTTCTTTAATAAATGGATTGTATGTGTTGGAAATGGGAAATGAAGTGCTCAATATAGATGTGAAACGACCTAGGACGGATAATCAATCTTATCTTTGGCACTGTAGACTAGGGCACATAAATGAAACAAGATTGTCTAGGATGCATAGAGATGGATACCTGGACTCCATGGATTTGGAATCCTATGGACAGTGTGAATCTTGTCTAGCTGGGAAAATGATTCAACAAAAGCCCAAAGGGCTTGAGAGTCATAGGGCTAGTGAGTTATTAGAACTCATTCATACTGATGTATGTGGCCCAATGTCTATTGAGGCTAGAGGTGGATATTCTTATTTCATTACCTTTACAGATGACAAATCAAGATTTGGGTATATATACCTAATGAGATATAAATCTGAAGCTTTTGAAAAGTTCAAAGAGTTTAGGAATGAGGTGGAGAAACAACGTGGCAAGATGATTAAGACATTACGATCAGATCGTGGTGGTGAATATTTGAGCCACGAGTTTCAGGGTTATCTGAGAGAAAATGGAATTCTCTACAATTTACCGCTCCTTACACACCACACCAAAACGGTGTCTCCGAAGGAGAAACAGGACCTTGTTAGACATGGTTAGGTCTATGATGAGTGAGACTCAACTTCCAAAATCGTTTTGGGGATATGCCTTAGACACAGCGGCATACCTTCTAAATAGGGTACCGTCTAAATCTGTTCAGACCACACCATATGAGATATGGAGTGGTAAGAGACCCAACCTGAGTTACCTCAGGGTATGGGGATCGCCAGCTTATGTCAAAGCGTTGACATCAGACAAGCTTAGTGCTAAGAGTACTAAATGTCTATTTGTGGGGTATCCTAAAGGTACTAAGGGATACTACTTCTACTCCATGGAAGAACACAAAGTGTTTGTTTCAAAGAATGCTGAGTTCCTTGAGAAGGATTTGATCTCTCAAGGAGGCAGTGGGAGTAAGATTGATCTTGAAGAAGTGCAAGATCCACAAGAACAGATTGAGGAACCCGAGTCTGCTCCGCAGGCGACGTTCTCCAATGGAGAAGTAAACACACAACTCCGTAGACCTACGAGGGTCATCCATCCACCTGAAAGGTACGGGTTTGTGATTGAGAATCAGCAAACTGTTGAGGATGATGAACCAAGTAACTACGAGGAGGCGGTCAAAGATGTTGACTCCTCAAAATGGCTTGAAGCCATGGAATCTGAAATGGATTCGATGTATCAGAACAAGGTATGGACCTTGGTTCCTAAACCACAAGGAATAGTTCCTATTGGTAATAAATGGGTCTTTAAAAGAAAGACTGATGCAGATGGCAACGTTCAGACCTACAAAGCTAGGTTGGTGGCGAAAGGGTATCGTCAAAGACAAGGAGTTGACTATGATGAAACTTTTTCACCAGTTGCCATGATCAAATCTATTAGGATCATGCTTGCAATAGCAGCATACCACGACTATGAAATTTGGCAAATGGATGTCAAGACCGCCTTCTTGAATGGGTTCTTGAAGGAGGAAGTGTACATGACACAACCTGAAGGCTTTGAAAACAAAGATCAGGTGCATATGGTATGCAAACTACAAAGGTCAATATATGGGCTAAAGCAAGCATCAAGGAGTTGGAATATACGTTTTGATGAAGTCGTTAAGAGTAACGGTTTTATCAAGAACGAGGATGAACCTTGTGTTTACAGAAAGGTAAGTGGGAGTAATGTCGTCTTCCTAGTGCTTTATGTAGATGACATATTGCTAATAGGAAATGACATCCCCACATTAAAAATAACGAAAGAGTGGCTTTCAGAAAACTTTACCATGAAGGATTTGGGAGAGGCAGCCTTTATACTCGGTATAAAGATCTATAGAGATAGATCCAAGAGGCTGCTGGGTTTATCTCAATCCACGTACGTTGACAAGATGCTAAAGAGGTTTAGCATGGAAGGGTCGAAAAGGGGTTTTCTTCCTGTCAGTCATGGGGTACACCTATCAAGGGCTATGTGTCCTAAGTCACAGCCTGAGAAGGATCGCATGAGTGGAATTCCATACGCTTCGGCTATTGGATCCATCATGTATGCCATGATATGTACGAGACCAGATGTCTCATATGCTTTAAGCATTACGAGCAGATACCAGTCAGACCCTGGAGAGGGTCACTGGACGGCAGTCAAAACCATCCTTAAATACTTAAGAAGAACTAAGGATGCGTTTCTGGTCTATGGTGGGGTTAATGAGTTAACAGTGAAAGGGTTCACTGATGCCAGCTTTCAGAGTGACAAAGATGACTGCAAGTCACAGTCAGGATTCGTATTCACCTTAAATGGTGGGGCAGTGTCTTGGAAAAGTTCCAAGCAGGAGACAACAGCAGACTCAACGACAGAGGCTGAATACATAGCTGCTTCAGAAGCAGCTAAGGAGGCAGTGTGGATCAAGAAGTTCATAAATGAACTAAGGGTGGTTCCAAGCGTGGATGAGCCCATACAGTTGCTTTGCGACAACACTGGAGCCATCGCGCAGTCAAAGGAACCTAGGTCTCATCAAAGATCTAAACACGTGCTCCGCAGATATCATTTGATTAGAGAAATCATTGATAGGAATGATGTAAAAATGGATTATGTTCCCACAGACGATAACCTGGCCGATTCTCTGACAAAGGCTGTTTCTCAGAGAAAACATGATAGTCATTATGAGGCTTTGGGCATACGACTTAGGTCTGATTGGCTCTAGGCCAAGTGGAGCTTGTTAGCATATGG
>JAVKPL010003975.1:0-20677 GCA_032173675.1 Gastrolobium villosum
AATTCAAAAAAAAAACAAAAATAAATTAATTTTTATGAAATCTTCGACGGAACGTAATGATTCCGTCGAAAACAATTCAATAAAAAAGATCAAAAAAGAAAATTAATTTTTATGAAATCTTCGACGGAAAAATGATTCCGTCGACACAGATTTTCCACGGAAGCCTAATTCCGTCGAAAATAATTCCAAAAAAAAAATCAAAAAGAAATTAATTTTTATGAATGATCGAGATTTTCCACGGACGGAAAATGATTCCAAAAAAAAATCAAAAAGAAATTAATTTGAAATCTTCGACGGAAAATGATTGCGTCGAGATTTTCCACGATTCCGTCGAAAACAATTCCAAAAAAAAAATCAAAAAAGAAATTAATTTTTATGAAATCTTCGACGGGAAAAATGATTCCGTAAAGATTTTTCACGGAAATGAAATTCCGTCGAAAACAATTCAAAAAAAAAAAAAAAAAATTAATTTTTATGAAATCTTCGACGGAAAATGATTCCGTCGAAGATTTTCCACGGAAATGGAATTCCGTCGAAAACAATTCCAAAAATAGATAAAAGAGTAAAGGATAATCACTTTTTAACTGTACAAAGCTGATTTTAAACAAATTCAAAAATACACATAATTTTATATTGAAGTGGGGACTCGTACGGTCTCGCAGATGGTGCCGTTTTGGAAGAGCAATCAATCCAGGTGTTGCGTTTTGATAGCAGTGGCATGAAATTTGAAACGAGACAAATGCTAGTGCTCCTTTCTTCGTCTTTTCTTGTCTTAAACCCTAGAAAAATCAAAATCAAAATCAAAATCAAAGGGTACCAGATTTCATCTCCAGTAATGTCTTGGGCCTGCAAAAAATGCACCTTTTTGAATCCTCCATCTCAAAAATCGGAATGCCAAATCTGCTTGTCCTCTCCTTCTCTCTTCTTCCTTCAACTTCATCTTCATCTTCTTCGCCCCCAAAATGGTCCTGTAAAGCCTGCACTTTCTTGAACTCGGATTTATGAGGACTGAACCTCTATTGTAAGGTGGTCGACGGCGGAGTCTGGTAGGGTTTCGGTGAAGAAAGAAGAAGGGGAATGGATCTCTTGAGGTCGATTACAGGACCTCAACGATTGCTGTTATGGTTGCCGTTGGTGGAATCGTTGAGTTCCATGATCATCGAAGATTTGGCACCGAGTCACACGGTGACGAGTTAAGGCTTTGCGGAAGTACCATTGTACGATTCAAAAAATTGTGAAGAAGGGTGCTCGAAAGAGGAATTGAGATTGAAGCGATTGAAGAGAGACAGAGAGAGAAGAGAGAGAAAATGAGAAAAGGGACAGGCGAGGATGGTACTGTATCTGTATCAAAGCGTAAACTCGTAAATCTCTTTCTAAGTTTTTGTTCCCTCTTCTCAATTTTTTTTATTTTGTTTCTTTATCTGCGAAGGTTGCTGTTATTTATTTTAAAATTAAATGATCTATTTCAAACCTCTTCTCAACTCGTAAATCTCTTATATTGATATTCCGCGCTTCTGGTAGTTGAATGCATTTGTTTCTTTAACTGCTAAAGAAGGACCAACATACTCTTTGTGTTGGGTGCTACTATATTGAGCGAGCGAAGACAGCAAAAATACCTTATTTTTGACTCATTCAAGTAGATCTCTAGTGGATGATTTTGCAGGGAATGACAATGAAGGTGAGAAAGAGGTAATATAAAGGACATGATTTGCTTCTTGTAACTTCTCCATGTTCTGTTTGTTTCTTTGTTTGACTTCAGTCTGTTGTTATCTTTTTTTCCTATATCTTCTATATTAATGTCTCAATTAGGGCAATAGTTTTAATCAGCATTCATTATTAAAGTCATTATTTCTATTAGGCCAGAATTATGTTGCTAACGGTCAAAGTTGATGAGTGTTTCAATTATTTTTGGATTTTTGTTGGTTATAATAAAGGTAATTGATTCTGAAGGGAAAAAGTTGACAATTTGAGTGGATAGTACATACTTGTTAGTTATAATGTAAGATTCATGAAAGGTTTAATACCCAAGATTGTTGAATTTTAATTTGGCACAGGTATCAACTTTATTGTTGAATTTTTATTGAATTTTATTTAGAAGTTATAACTTTTTTATTGGGTGGATCTGTTAAGTATTTTTGTTTGAAATCATTGTGCAATAACTGAGTTAAAAGTAGAAAATGGTAACTTAAGAGCTGGTAAAAAATTTAACAGTATATGTCTGTGTATGTCATACTATGTGAAGATATGCTAAATAACTTTCATCAGTCTTGGAAAGAATAGCCTTACTTGGCTGGTATTTTTTCACTCAGACATTACCTAGATTATTAGTCTCTTACTGTTCATAAGAGATCTCCATATTTGTTTTCCAACTAACTTACTAAAGATAATTCAAGATGGATATTACTGATTTCAGGATAAATGGATCGACATGCTCTTTTGATGGACAATAATATACTATTGATTGACAAAACCTTTGTACTTTAAATTGGGTTTTCATGTTTATATGTTTTTTATTTTTACTTTTTTTTGTCTAGAACGAGAATCATCAAGAAAAATATTTTATGTGATTTTAAGGGGGGGGGTTTAGTTTGCATAATGAGTTATATCCAAACTGGAACTGCTCAGCTCATTGAATATTTAAGAGTCGGTTTATAATATTCTTTCATAAGCAGCCATATGATGCCTATGGTTATTAGTTGTCCTTCTTGCATATGTATTGCATTGTGCAATATTTGATAGAAAATCTGTCTTGCATTTTAAAATTTTCAATCATCAAAATTTTGTAAGAATTGGGTGATCCAGGGTTTCTTATAACTCCTTTGTTTTGTAGGGAGATTAACACCAGAAAGTGTTATATAAAGCTTCGGCACCGTTTTGCTTGATCTTCTTATTGGGAAGCATACCCGCACAATTGGAGCAGGCTCTTGATTTGATTCGGGACAGAAATCTTCAGATGCTAACAGATTCTTGTTTGGGAGGACAATTTTCTGATAATGATGGAACTAAGTTAGTGCGGTTGGCATCTTGATGTTTGCAGTATGAACCTAGAGAACGACCTAATCCAAAGTAATTACTGTCTGCTTTGGCTCCTCTTCAGAAAGAAACAAAGGTGTTTTTACTGTTATTATGTGATAGTAAAGCATCACTTCCTAGTAGTTTGAAGAATACCTTTTGATTAGCTTGGTCCAGTAAGTGGTTTCTTTCTCTAAGCTAGTTGGATTTGTTCTTAGAATTGGGACATGGGACTTTTTGTGCTGATATTATTATTCTAAAAAAATTCCTTTGGAACTTTCTAGACACAGACACACTGGTTGTAGACACATGGGAAATCTCAAAATTGAAACAAAAATTATAATCGTAATACTGAAAATGGTGCATTTTTTTTCTATATTCATACTTGCATATGGGCCATTCGCACACACATAGTAGATATTCATGACAACAAAGCTTATCTAATCAAGTTTGGAAGTTCAACTCCTGATTATTTTGCCTCATCAAAATTTATTTCTTCTCATTTCTTTTTAGGTTCCTTCACACTTATTGATGGGTATTCCACAGAGTGCTACTTTTGCTTCATTATCCCCACTTGCTGAAGCATTTACAAGAAAGGACTTGACGGAAGGGCGTAAGGATCTTTTTGATTGGTTATCTAGGCAACTTTCTGGGCTAAGTAGTTTTGCTGAAGCTGCACAACTGCTGAAGCCAGCCTCTTCAGCAATGGCAGTACGTTCCGGTTACTTGGCTTACTGTTTTTACCAGGTCTATTTCATTTATTAAATCTGTTTTGATGCATAATAATATCCTTGGAATCAAATGTATGTTGACTTCTTCTCGGGATAAATCCTCTGATGTTCGTAAGGCAGCAGAGGCTTGCATTAATGAGATACCGAGAGTTAGTGGACATGAAATGGTATGTATGTGAGAAAAATGCTGGTTTCTTCCCTTGTTTCCTTAACATTCATGTGATACCAAGCACCTTAAAATTGTTAATTTATTTAGATTGAAAAGGTAGTTAAAGACATTCATGGACCAGCTCTGACTCTAGTTCTTGAGAAGCTGAATACATATGGAGCTTTTCAAGGTAGGCTCTCTGGTAACATAGCTATTTTTTATTCTTTACTAATGTTTGATGCTTATCATGTAAACTTTTACGCCTCACACTTTCTTCGTCTTTAGAATAAATGACTTTTTATGGATTCCACTCATTTTTAATTGATTCCACTTATGTAGGAGAAAAAAGAGTTCGATAATTATCAGGACCAAGGTATCATTCTTTTACCTATACTTTTATTTTTTTTCCTATTATTTTATTAAGTTTGATATGTTAAAAGTGGACCGGTAGATTCTACCATTTTATATTTTCTACAATATATTGTGTTTCATTTCCTATAATGGAGCGTTGTAACTTGTAGTTTTTTATTGCAGTTCACTGTGTTTTTCCACTCTTTTAGAGAGTTACTTCATTTATCCAAAAGAACAATAAAACCCTTTAAGTGCAATAATGCCTTGGTTAAACAAGGTAATTGGTAACAGAAACATCTTAATAAACAATAGCTACATGTTTGGTTCTTTATTTGAGGTTTTATTTGTGTTGGAGTTCCAAAAAACCAAATAAATCTAATAATGAATTGGTGAACTAGTCTTTTCTCTTCGGATCATGTTCCCTATCTTACATGTGTAATAATGTATGCTTTCCCCACACACAGAATGGTTACAGACTTTCAGATTTATCATTTTTTTTCTAATACATTCTACAATATTCAGGAAAATACAAACATAATACACTTTTTCTAGATATTTAATTTGATTTTAGGTTAACTTGATTCTTAAGATTATGTGTAAACTAAAATGTTTTTCTTTGCTGTGATTTTTTCTTTCTTCTAAGTGCCATTTAGTTAAAACAGCATGCTCTCATCTAATTTCTTGCTAGGCTTCTTTATGTCCAATACAGGACCATCAATGTTCTTGGAATTTTATGAAATTTGAAAAAAAAAAAAAAATCTTCTGATTATGCTGAAAGTGACATTGATGAGATTTTGTCTGCCGTTGTGAGCTGTGGTGCTGATTTTAACACGTAAATTGGACATTTTGCGAATGTATGATTAAGAAATGAGGGGAGCAAAATGGAATTATTTGCTTGTTTTATTTCTCTAAAAAATTATAGTGTGCAATTTAAACCTGGAAGCTATTTGTATCCAAAGAAGCCTATGGCTAGTGTCCTTAAATATTTGTATTTATGATGTAGTCTACTTTTTAGATCTTATAATGGTTACGTCGTTATGGAAGGGTCTAACCTAAATGCCTTCACTCTGCATGTTGGATGATCTTGATTCTTGGAGATGATACATTGCAGCTTAATGCATTAATTTGGAATTTTGGATGAACTTTTATGATAATTTCTATTTTGTTCTACAGGATGATTCTTACATCGAAAGCTACATAAGCACCATTGGAGTTGATTTTGTGAGTACAACTTTGCAAATTTTTAGTTTGAACTGATTAAAGCAATGTCTAAACTCATCATTCTCAATTTAACTTTTATTTTCCCACCTCGATCATGCAGGTCATCCACCACTTTTGTATCTTTGTTGGATATATATGACCGAGACTATTGCACATAGACTATTTTGATTAGTATATGACAGGGACTTTTGTATATGTATGTTCCTGTTTGATTAGTATATATCTTGGACATTTATACATATAGGACTCTTTTGATTTGTATATGACAGGGGACTTTTGTATATGTATGTCCCTTTTGATTAGCATGTCTTGGACATTTTTAGACATAGTACTCTTTTGATTAGTATATGATGGGGACTTTTGTATATGTATGTCCCTATTGATTAGTATATGTGTTGGACATTTATATATATAAGTATATTTGGATTAGTATATGACAGGGATTTTTAACATATCATAATTATATTAAAATCATATAATTATGATGTTACTTTCATATATTTGTTTATCAGTTGTGAAACATAAATTGATATTAATTGTGTAGAGATAAAAATATTCAAAGAATTTATGTCGAAAATTTTCGACGGAATTTGTTTTCCGTCGAAAATTATTAAAATATTTTTCGACGGAATTTCATTCATTTTCCGTCGAAAAATTTCGACAGAATTTATTTTCCGTCGAAAAATATTACAAGATTTTTCGACGGAATTTCATTCAGTTTCCGTCGAAAAATTTCGACAGAATTTATTTTCCGTCGAAAATTTTCAACAGAAATTGTTTTCCGTCGAAAATTAATACAAGATTTTTCGACGGAATGTCATTCATTTTCCGTCGAAAAAATTCGACGGACTTATTTTTCCGTCGAAATTTTCCACAGAAATTATTCCGTCGAAAAAAAACGACGGAAATAATTTCCGTCGAATTTTTTCGACGGAATCTCTAATTCCGTCGAAAAATTTATTACCTACGAAGACTTATTCGACGGCTTCTTTTTCGTCGAAAATTCCGTCGAAAATGTCATTTTCGACGGAATTTTTATCATTTTTGACGGAATTTTTCCGTCGAAAAAAAAGCATTTTCTAGTAGTGAGTTAGTTTACCTCCCATCTCTCATTTTGTGACTCTATTCGTCTTGTTTTCTAGCTGTGCATTTTCAGAAAACCAAATTCAGGGCCAATGATAACACAACTATTACTTCAGGTCATGGTTCAAATCTACATGACAGGTACAATATTTGGTGAACCCCTCTTTGGTTTTTTGTATTCTTGGTGACAAATATATGTCTCATTGTATTTCTTCTAAAGCAGCTGTACGGTCAGATTAAAACTTCTTTTAACCCATCATGATTGTTTACCTTATCTATATGGGTTTGCATCTATCATATTACATAACACACAAAAATTTCCTACACACATAATATTCTGTAGGGTCACACTTTTTGAAGCAAAAAAAATAAAATTACAGCACGCAAAATAAATCTATATAACATTACACAATCACCTTTTCCTATAACGTAATTCTTATAAAACTCATATATATATATATATATATATATATATATATATATATATATATATATATATATCTTTTACTTTTTGGGGCCTTTCCCGTTTCAATTTTTTTAGGCCAACTACTATTCCCATTTAAAAACTTGTGATATTCAATTCTTCTTCTTCTTTTTTTTTTTTCTTTTTTTTTGAAAACATTGAGATATTCAATTCAGTCAAGAATATTGTTAACTTGTGATATTCTATCTCAATAGCCCACATAATACTCTGACTTACACCACCATATTCAAATTTTGGCAAGAAAATTTATTGCTCCAATTTACTAAATACAAACGTCAACATAAATTACTTAGATCTTATATGCAACAACTTAGATAAACTATTGAGAGAAAATTCTGTGTTTCTTGGTATTTTGAGAAATAACAAGATAGATACAAAGAAACAGGAATCTTAATTCGGTCCTCACATGTGACTTCAGCTAATCTTCTTGGAATTTTGAGAAATCAGGCTCTGTTGGCTTGAACATCTTGGGCATCTTTAAACTGTCAGAATCAGGGATTGTTACCTTTTTAATTGCCCCTTTTTTAGTGTTTGCAGCAAATTTTGAAGCCAAAACTGTAGCCCCAAGATTTTGAGCAACGCTAGCAATATCCCCCATTGAACTTTCTCCTTCACTAGTTTCTTCATCATCTTCTAGCTCCATCACATTTGTGTAGTACAAGTTCTCTTTTTCTAACAACTCCATTGCCAATTTTCTCTTGCTGTGACGTCTCCAAGCAGCTTGTATAAAGCAAGCTCCCCAAGCTCTCCACTGATGGGAATAGTACCTGAAAGCATGTTGGAGTTTCTTGCTGTGGAGGCGCTTAAACTGGCTAGCTACAAATTTGAGGTCCTCAGCTCTAAGTGCAAATGCTTCAACTTCAGTGAGGGTCTTAACTGTTCGAGTGGAAGATGGAAGGTTAAGACTAGAAGTTGCCATCAAGGCCCATGTTAGTAATTCTTCACCACAAAAGTCACCAGGTCTGAGAGTGATTGTGTTGAAAAACCCTGATCTTCCACCATCAGTTGTGGAGCTCTCTACTTGTCCTCTAATGATAAAAAGCATTTCTCTAACTGGATCACCTTCCCTAACCACGTGAGTGTCTTTTGTGTTCAAGGATGAAACAAGGCGTTCACATATAGCATCTAGGAGCTGATCATCCATTTGACCAAAAAAGGGAACCTAAACATAACAAGAATTAGAAATCCATGTGAACCATGTCCATACCTATAAGAAATATGAGTGCAAAAATAATGATAGCTTACTTAGCACATAGAGCTGAGTAAGTTAGGGTAACAACATGTATTTGATCCTCTTCAATATCATATTTGGAAGGGTTTAATGCTTTAATACTGAATTCGTCCCAAACTCCGAATTAGTACATAGGAATCCTATGAAATTACCAGTGGCAACTCAAAAAAAAAAAAAAAAAATTGTAAAGAACCAATTCAACCAAACAGCTTAAGTTATTGGGTGAGATTACATTAATGATTTTATATATCTCAACACGCCCCCTCACACGAGAGCCCACTGGGCTGGAAGAGTGGACAATGCGCAGGCCCACCTATTTGTGCGAACAAAGAAATTCCATTTTAAAGAAAGTGAGGGGCGGCGAGGATCGAATCCGGGACACGAGGTTTTGATACCATGTAAAGAATCAATTCAACCCAAAAGCTTAAGCTATGAGTGAGGCTTGGTTTTATATATCTCAACAGATTTCATTGCAAATTCATACACTAAAATTAAGTTGGATATGTTATCATCAAAACAATAATTGAACCCAATTAATTTATGAATGCAAATCATTTGATATGTTCCTACCAATTATATATATATACATTTTAAACCAATAACAAAAGACTTACCCGACGAACAATTTCAAGACAGAGATGCCTCTGAATCTGGCGCCTAAGGTCCAAAGGCAAAGAGCGCAAAATGGCTTCTTCATCTACACCTCTAGTGGCAAGCCATTTATATTGAACAAACCGACGAACACGTTCTTGCAGTTCTGGTGGAAGTTGGCGATGATTCATCCATTCTTCTGTATCTTTTTGTCTAAGTCTCCACTCTTCAAGTCTTGCAGTTGTAGATTGTAGATAATTCTTTTTTTCAAAACAAAAAATAAGGAAAACAAAATCAAAGAAACATTGTTAAAAGAAATTGTCAACCATTTATTTTTTATGTTCAGCCTGTATCCTTTTAAAGGACGTAAGTAAGTTGTATCTTCCTAGTTTTTACTTTATGTACTTTCCGTAATACATTGTTATAATATGAAAAATTATTTTTTTTACTTTTCACAATATCTTTTTAATTTTTCATGTTATAATTATGTAGTGCCGGAAATATAGAGTAAAAAAATTAAAAAAACACAATTTCCCTCTTCTTCTTTTTTTTTTTTTTTTTTTCATGAAAAGAAAAGACAGTTGAATTTGAAATTCTGCTTACAAGAATTGGATTTTATAATTCTATAATACCTGCATGTTACCAATGAGATGCGCAAAGAGGATTAGACCTGCTATGCAGATGCAACTTGAAAATAATGTTTCACCACTGTAAGTGCTGGTCTGAATATTTTGTCCATATGAACTGAACATCAGAAAGGGGTTCAAAACACATTTAGAGAACCTTACAAAGTGCTATTATTATTATTATTATTATGACATGAAATAAGCAGAATGTGCTGAAACTATACATTGAATTGAAAAGTGTTACCTTAGATTTTTTAAACCCCACCAGAGGCAGTAAAAATATTTCTGGAAGAATCTTGATGAAGAGACATGATCGGTAAAAGCATCAGCGAACATTCCAAACTGAAAGTTTTTATCATTGAGAGCATCACAATCAGTGAGGACTCTAGTGCGTCTGAACCATGCTTGGCGTTCGTGGTTGCCGAGTGTAGCACAATCGAGAAACGAAGGATTACAAGATGGAGAGTGAGTTCTATTCATCTCTTTCTTGCAAGTTATTCTCCAACACTCGAACTGGCGCTGAATGGATGTCACATACCACGAAGCTCCTAGAACCTGCACTGACAAGTGACAACACAACATTCCCCAACACACGAGTTAATCAACATTATATTTACAAATATTTTATTTACAAACTATCGTACAAACTACACTAAATATGATCGGTCATACTTCAATTAAGAGTGTATCACCGGTCATACTTCAATTAAGAGTGTACGACCAGATTCTTAGTATAATTTGTAAAAGAAAATTATAAACTGATCTTTTTCCATAGTATATATCAATTTTCCACCTTCAACATATTTGGAAATATTAATATCAATGAATAAAAAAAATTACATGACTGGCCAGCATGTAGAAACCAAGATTGTACAATGCCCCTGCCAATGCAGTTTTTGTTATGAGCCCACTTGTCTTCAAGATTCGCCGTTGCAGGGGAATTATCTGAAACGACCGAGGAATATACTGAATCAGAACAATCAGGGACAGCGTGTGATTCACATGAGCTGCAGTTGAATTTTTCACCGCCGGAATCACGAACCATATCACAATCTGCACTTCCATACATGAAAAAAAAATGACTAAAAAAAATCAATCAATGAAGAAGCGCCCATCAATCCTCCTTTCAAAACACACATGCTTTTTAAGATAAGTGTGTCTAAGTCTAAACAGGCCTGATTAATCCATTTTACAATTTGAGCCTCGCCAATAGGAGTGTGACACATCAGACAACTAGTAGTACATACAGAAAATTGAAAAGTTAGTGCCAAAAATTAGCCAACCATAGAAGAAGTTAGTGCCAAAATCAGCAGCTATAGAGGAAGTAAATCATTTACGGTCACTTGAAGATCAAAAAAGGCTTCTAATTTTGAAAACCAGCTAGTGCCGAGGCACTTCTTCCTGGTACCAATCTGGCTACGCCACTAAGTACATAGTTATAATACTACCCTAATATTTGTTCCTTCCCATGACATGTGATTCCCATGATTCGAATCTATTGCAATTGATTAGGTAAAATTATAATTTTTTGTTTTTTTGGTAGTTAAAGTTTAGATGATGTTAGATATCGACATCCCATCATATTCAAGGCAAATCTTCCAACTTTTTTGAGAATTTCTAGAAGTGATTATAAATTGCCTACTAACAAAGTCCTCACATGAATTAGGGAGATTTGAACTAAACTCCCTCTTGTGGATACAAGCCTAAAATCTAACTAGATCACTAGAGTAAACTTTTATATCAAAAACATCAAATATGGCTTTATTTTGATCCACAACTTAGTATAATCACAAGAAGCAACCGTACAAATGTTACTAATCCTTGTCCCAAAATTGTATGCATGGTTCCATAGATAAGATAATGTGTATATATATATATATATATATATATATATATATATATATATATTACCTGGGGAAGAGGAAGGGTGGCGAAGAGATCAACGATGAAATCAGATTTGAGGTAGCGAGAGGCGATCTGGCCGGGATCGGTGATGAGTTCTTTGCGGCCATAAACGCGGGAAGTGGGAGAAACGAAGGCGGTGCGGAACTTGAGGACCAAGTGGAAGAGGAAGAAGAAGTCGGCGACGGTGCGTGAGAATGTGACGAAGACGCCGAGGACCAAGTCTGTCTCCATGCATGCTTTGTCTCCGGTGACGGGGAAGTAGAAGTAGAGAGGGTCGAGGAACAGAGCGGCAATGCATGCATATAGGAAGTAACGGTTCCATTGTGCAATGAACTTTGAACGTGGATCAAGGATTTGGTACCACCATGGCACTTTCTTTCTTAGAGAGAACGATTTCGGGAAACGCCCCCTGAAATGAGATGACACTCCGAATCGATGGAGATCGCTGTTCATCATTGTGTTTTACACCCTTTTATCTTCTTCTTCTTCTTTTTCTCTCATCACAACACAAATGGGGTTTCTTCGAAAATCACGGAGAAAGAAAGTGGGAGAGAGAAAATGATTCCAAAAATGTGGAGTGGATGATGAATGGAGAACTGAATCTCATACGAAGGACGCACAAGTTTCATATGAACATAATATATATATATATATATATATATATATATATATATATATATATATACTTTGTTTTGGATAAATGTGTTTATAATTTTTTTAGAAAATATAAATCATACTTATCAGTCATTTACATTTTTTTAATTCAGTTAATTAATAAAGAAAATAAAATAATTTGATTTTAATGAAAATAACTACTTATATTGTGTTTTAAAAAAAAGAGATATGATTGTGTATTTTTTTTTTTGGTAAATAGAGATATGATTGTATTACTATAACTTTACTTAAAATTCTTAATTTTTACTTTTAAAATGTTATCCAAATGTTTGATAATATTTAATATATATGATTCATTCATTAAATAAGAATGAATGTATAAAATAAAAAGATAATTCAAAAATAAAAAAAATTAGCACATAGTTAATAAATTTATAAATTGTGTATCAATTGAATATGATAAACATATATATTTTTGGTAAACGAATATGTTAACTATATTTTTTACGGGGACGGTTATACTTACCACCTTTACCACCAATCTCCTAACCGTTAGATTAAAATTATATCCAACGGTTCATAATTATCCCTTATAATCTTAATTTTTACTCACTCATCCCCTCTCTATCTCTTTTTAGGTTTGGGATCTGCACACACATGTCTCTGTCCCTCTCTGTCTATGTATATTTTATTTCCGATTCTTCGATTCTCCATTAAAAACAAAAGAAAAATTAACAAAAAATATATATGATGATGATTGCATTGCATCGTTATATCAATGTGAAATTCGTAAAATATTTGTATCCACATGTACGCTTTCATTCGATAAACATATATATGACAAATTGATATATGGACGCTGAATCAACCTGGGATTATACATATTTTTTAAGAAATTTGGTGTAACACAGTTCTGCCTTTCGTACTGTAAATGTTTACTGAATCAGGTAGGATTATACATATTTTTTACGAATATGCTAAATCATTCGATAAACAAATTGTTATATCATTTCTCACTTTGATTCAATCTTATTAATAACACAGTTATGCCTTTCATTTTTTTTTTCATTTTAATTTTCTTTTTTTGTACTAACACAGAATTTGGCAGCCACGAACTTTTTCCTTTGCGAGCAATCCCAAACCTAGAGAGAGAATCAGAGATGATGAGTGAGTAAAAATTAGGATTATAAGGAATAATTATGGACCGTTGGATTTAATTTTAATCTAAGGGGATGTTTGGTAGGTGTGCTTTTTTTAAAATCCTGAAAAACTCTTGTTGGGATTGTAATATATCTACGTTTGGTAGAAGGAAAGCAAATTTTTTCCCCAGAATCCTGTTTACCCAGAAATCTGATTGTACTGCAAATTATTAGACCAAATACTATATACAAATACCACAAAAAGTTAAGTATTCCTAGAATCCAGTTCGTAAGGAAAATGAAACATAAGTTTTGGGACTTATTTACCCTTTCTTTATCGTGCCCTTTTTATTCCTTCTTTTTTTTTTATCGCATTCCTCTGTTTCGTTCCATGCGTTTCTTTTTTTAGGTTCCCAACTCAGTTGTGGCTAGGGTGATTGTGTGGTTGATGTTTATGTCCCAATTCAGTTGTGGAGTGGCTGGCAATTCCCGAAATCGGGTTCTGTCGCCGGTGCTGTTTTTCGCCATTTGAGGTTCACTTCAATCACTGTTATGTTTTACTTGAGATTTTTATGCTCATTGAAAATCTCATGCTACGATTTATAGTGGATCCTTTCAAGTTTTATTTAACCAACCTGAATATTAAAAACAATGAGCTTTCTGAGCCCGGATATTAAAAACGCCTTGAGGTTATTTTTGTAAATTACAATGAGATTCCCGGTAATATTTTACTTTTAACCAAACATAATATTTACAAAATCAATCCAATATTCCCAGCAATATTTTTACCAACCAAACTACTTTTTGGTAACATTCCCGATAAATCTTTTTTCCTAGTATATTCCCAGAAATCAGGATTTCCGGATAAAAAAAAATTTCTCCTATACCAAACGCCCCCTAAGAGTTAGAAGATTGATTGTAAGGGTGGTAAACTTACCTGGTGATAAGTATAACAGTCCCCATTTTTTATTACATATTAATTTTTTCGATATTATTTGTATATTATTTATTAATCTGTACACTAAAAATATATATTTGCATATTTGTGTACTATATTTTGAAAATTTTAATTTACTGAATAAAATTATATATTTTAAATATCATTTCATGGTTTTAATATAAATCAAATAAATAACAATTGATAATAATGAGAAAATCAGTAGTAAATCATATTCTCTCTCTTTTTCTTAATGGGTTTCACCCACTTTTTTTATGTGTTACATAAGATAATTTGCCTATTGCAACGAGAAACAAACTTACCTTAGTTTAATTATTATAACTAGTTTAAAAAATGAGAAAATTTACTTTAACGTTGTTGGAGAATGGAGAATAGTTCTCTTTCCTACGGATCTATCAATTTTTGTGTTACTTTTTTTATTTTTTATTTAAGTTAATGGGTCTCACCGGGAGTGGATCTTCTCATGCGTAAAAGTGTTCATGTGATTATGTTATTTGATCGCAATCACATATTTAAAAATTATATACTTTTCTCTCTTATTTCATTATCAATGAGTGGTTGTAATGAAATAACATAATCACATGAACACTTTTTCACATGAGATGATCCACTCTCGGGTCTCACCACATAGTTATATTTATGATAGGAGCAAAGGTGTATCATGTAAATGAGATTAATAAAGCCCTTAGGGGGTGTTTGGTACGAGAGTTTATTTGGGTGCCTAAAAAAGTTGAGATGGGTTTCCTAATTGATCTTGTTTGGTAGGAGATTTTAAAAAATTTGCCCATCATTCGAATTTGCATAGCAATATCAGTTTGTGTGTAAAATTGAATTTTTTTGTCATTTCAGAATATCACCCCGATGGGTGGTACTCTCATTACCCCATCAAACCAAAAAGTAGGAAAAAAGCAATAGACAGAAAATCCCTTTTAAAAAAATGTACCAAAAGAAAGCTAGAGAGAGAGTCTTCTTTATATTTAGTCGAGGGTTAGTTTGATAATTTCATCTCATTTTTCCATCAATATTTTACCTTCAATCAAACATAGACTCAGAAAATTTAACTCAATTTTTCCGGTAATATTTTGGCCTATCAAATAACCTTTTTTTAACTTTCCTACCAAAATCATTTTTCCATCATATTCCTAATAATTATATTTTCCTTGGTAATTTTTTTTTCTCTTCTACCAAACCTTAAAAAATCTTCTTGTTTCTTTATAGCCACTCCTTTTATTTATGTGGCTACCAATAATTTCAGTCATTTGTGATTCAATTATTTATGCCCTTTGTATTAAATTACTTTTCTCAAAATCTTCTTGCCACAATACATAAATAATATAGCATTTGCGCACGTAAATTTTCACCGTTTATTATTTATTAAGAAGTATTTAATAAGGATTCTATAATTCTCAAGTTACATGAGACTTAAAAATCTTATAGAGACAAAAAGTATATTAAATCATATGTTATAAAAAATTATGTGAAAGACCCACGTCAGCACAAAAACTGAAGAGTATGTACAAAAATTTCAATTCCCATATTTAATCAGAACTATAAAACTCATTTAATAAAGGGCTTAACTAATCTACAGTTGCAACAAAATTTTCTCCATCCTGCAAATATTTTAATAATTGTGCCAACATTTTATTTCTTTTTTAAAAAAAAAAAAAAACATTAGACCCCACAAGAATATTTATAGTGCATGAGATAAAACATCTCCTACATTATTATTTCCCTTTAACAAATCATGATATTAGAAATTGTTATTATCAAACTCTCTTTATTTTTTAATATAACTCTTTTTATGTTATCACTTTATATAACTATATATATTCATTACATATTAACATCAATGACATTATCTTCATTTAAAGCCTTGATAACGAGGTATCCCAATCAGATCCAACAAAAGCTTCAGCAATTGACACTATGACTATGAAGTAGTTCCCAATATTATTGGACAGGAGGAGAAATAATGAAGAACAGAACGATCGAAGAATTGAAAGGCTACAACATTTCCCCCCGTAACTTTGTTATAACCAAATTAAAAGTCTAGTGCTTGAACTAATTTTGATAAAATCATTAAAAGAGAATAAAATGATGAATGCGTAGCCGCATTATTTGATTTTTGGTTCAAAGTTGAGGTCAAAAATATGGAAAGTGGATAAGAGTGGGACTTTCGAATACTATGTTCCATATAACGGATAGGGACGGATGAGAATGCACTTTGAAAAACTTTTCTCCCCCTCCCACGACATTCCAAAATATACATATATTTTTATGAGAGATAGTCCATAAATAAATACCACAATAAAATATTTTCTTTCTTTCCCCCATTCACATTAAACTAATCTTCTTTGCATTTCCTTGCAGCACACCCTTTCTTGTCTTGTAGGGAACCTTACGCTCTGGGATCCACACCTTATAGGTTACAAACCCATTGCCACTTTTCTCCCCCTCCCACGACATTCCAAAATATACATATATTTTTATGAGAGATAGTCCATAAATAAGTTCCACAATAAAATATTTTCTTTCTTTACCCTTTCACATTAAACTAATCTTCTTTGCATTTCCTTGCAAGCACACCCTTTCATGGCTTGTAGGGAACCTAACGCTCTGGGATCCACACCTTATAGGTTCCAAAATATTTTATTTCCCCATTCACATAATTATAATATGGGTTTATCATCTATCATTTAACATGACCACAAAATTTTTCCTACACACACAACATTTTGTGGGGCCCGCAGCAAAAAAAAAAAACTCGCAAAACGAATCTCTATAACATAACACAATAACTTTTCCTATAACATAACTCTTATAAAACCCTTATAATATTTAGTTCGTTTTGCAATCTATTTTTTTTTATTTTATAAAATAATAGATTGCAAATACCAAAATAAAAAAATAGATTGGAACATATTTTATGTGGGACTTACAATGGAACTATCAAAATGTGTTTCTAATTAAGTTACATATGTATCAATGCAAGAATATTCTTGATGTATAAAGTCATTTTAAATTGGCCAATTATGTCCAAAATCAACAATAACATCCATTTCTTGGGGGATTAATCTGGATGTTAAATTAGAATATTGTGTATTCCAAAAAAAAAAAATTAGAATATTCTAATTTAGGTTTTAAGGTATTTGGTATCAACAAGTGATTTAGTAGTTAATTCAAATGAATTAACGATTAATTATTACATTATTTCTTATAAATAATTTAATTAGCTAGGATAAATGGTTTAATCAATTTTCCGTTAATGATAATGTAAATAAATGATTAGTTTAGTTTAACAATTAATTAATAATAAAACTCAATTTTGATACTTTGTCAGCGTAAATTTTTATACTTGCATACAATAATGTATTACTGCATCATTTATTCAATTTAACATCTTATATACAATTATCAATATAGTCAATTCATTAAATGATATGCCAATCAAAAAACTAAATGATGTTATTAAAAAAATTTACATTAATAATACATTAAAATAAAAATTCCAATAATACATGTTATACCAATGCAATTCTTCATTAAGGGGCATCCATTTGGATAGTTGGTATATGAAATAGTAATCCGTTTTAGATAAGTAAATTCGGTTGGTTTACGATGCATTACATGTAATTTCGATCTTTCCCAATTTATATATTTTCTTCTCCTATATTAATGTTGAAAAGTAATAATCGACAAAATGTGTTATAATATTGGCTTAAGATGAAAATTCATAACTAACATATATTGAATTCCTTTGAAGGCCCTATCTTACTGCATTGTGATAGAATAATTAAGACATATATATTATATCAAAAAATCCTTAGATAGGAAATGTTTAGTTTTTTTATAACTTGTCAACTTGGCGTGTACAAGTTTACTGTATGCAACATGTGCACTGAATGGTCACGCCATTCATCAACATTATCCAAAATGGTTATGACTATCTATCTATATAGGTATTTTATGAACTTAGGGAAATAAACAATGCAATGTAAGAGTATGAAATCAAGTAGGATTATTTATACACTTTTAAAGTCGATAGGAGTTACCCATCAGATCACACCTATGACAAATATATAATTTAATTAGATTCGAATTTAAAAATACTTTATTTAGGAATTATCTATAAATTTCATATAAATACTTACTAAGCCTTAAGGCATACTACCTTGAGCCAATTGTGAAGTAATTGTTTCTTCACTCTTAATTTGTTTGCCAAACGAATTTACACACTTTTACCAGAAAAAATTAAAATATTTATAATTTGCTTAATTTATTAGAATCTGTAACCCAAGAATTTAATTATCAAATATTTAGAGAAACGAAATATTATGTGATTTTAATTTATGAATATTAGATAAACGAAAATGGACAATATATTTATTTTTTTCTTAATAAAACAAATAAAAAAAGGGAGCAGCTGTAGTTAAGGCAAAGCATCATTAAATGGAAAATACTCATAATAATAAGTAGGGTTTTATATTTCTCAACTTACATGAGAATTGAGATCTTATGTTATAGAGACATAAAGTATGTGAGACTCATATGTTAAAACAATTTATGTGTAGGACCATGTTAGTACGGAAATCGAAGAGTGTGTAGGAATGTTTAAATTCTCATGTTAAATGAGAATTATAAAACCATAATAAGTAATGCTATTCATCAACCAATATCCATTATAGAAAAATGGAATAAATTTTTAATACTACTATTAAAGGAAAGAGAAAAAGTTTGACAGAAAAAAATATTAATTGACATATAATATTTTTATTGATAGGTATCTCTACCAAAGTTTTAGTCCGAAAATGGATGACAGAAGGAAGAAGGTGTAGGAAGCAAGGTGGAGAAGCCGCGTGCACTGTCGGTCATTCACGAGAAATCATTAAAATCCCTGCCACCTCCTGCGGAAATTTCTTGTGTGCATTTAATTCATACCTTTTTAAGTACTGGCCTACTGGGTATTTTTTTTTTCCAAAAAGGAAAAAATATTTTTTCATTTAATTCATATCTTTTTAAGTATTTCTATTAAATTATAAAATTTTACTTTTTTTTTTTTATAGATGTACCATATATATGATGTACCAAAAAAACAGTCCACCTCCTACACTTTTGTTCCACGCCATTCCCTCGCCCTTCACTCACCTCCATATTTATCACTTTCCTTTTTTTTTTTTAAGTAGTTAATTTGAAAAAAAAATTAAACTGATATATAATTAATGAATTTGATATTTCTCATATTTGGGAGATAAAATTGGGGACGGTTATACTTACCACCAGGTAAGTTTACCACCCTTACCACCAATCTGATCACCGTTAGATTAAAGTTAAATCTAACGGTTCATAATTATCCCTTATAATCCTAATTTTTAATCTCTCTATCTCTTTCTAGGTTTGGGATCTGCACATCTCTTTCTCTCTCTAGATTTGAAAATCAACTCTCTCATCCTCTCTTTATTGTTATAGTTTTTTGATCTTCAATTCCAATAAAAATATCTCATTAGGATAAATAATCGGATACATGAGTTAATTCTTTTCATCGTCACTGAATAAATTTATGAAATCGCAAACAATATTCTTTCATATTACTGATTACTGAGTCTCTGAGTAATATGAAATCGCAATTCTTTCCATTGTCTCTGAGCAACATACATCACGCACGGTTTAAATTTGTGTTTTCCGATTCGTAAAAATTTTGTATCCACTTTCATTCGGTAAACATATATTGATGAATTGCTGTATGTACGCTGGATGTGAATTTTTCTATTACTTTAACAAATGGGAACTCATCTTCAAAGAATTTGGAGAGAGAGAGGGGTGTGCAGATCAAAACTTAGAGAGAGATGAAGAGGGGACGAGAGAGTAAAAATTAGGATTATAAGGGATAATTATAAACCATTAGATTTAATTTTAATCTAACGGTGATGAGATTGGTGGTAAGGGTGGTAAACTTACTTGGTGGTAAGTATAACCTGCCCCGATAAAATTACCTTCTTATATTTACCAATTTTTTTATCTCTTATACATATATAAAAATGAGTAAGATTCATATTTTTTTTTCTTCACACGGATCCTATATACTTTTATCAATCAAGTAACTTAAATACCGGTGTCAAAATTCAAAATTTGATACCTTCTCTGAAAGCCGTTGGATCAAAAAAAAAATAACGGTCACGTGCTTACAAATCAGAGCCGTTGATCTTTTATTATCCAACAACTCTGTGAGGTGTCGGTTAAATTTAACGCTGATATTCAAAGAGATCCTGCTATTTTTATATATATATATATATATATATATATATATATATATTATTTTATCCTTTTATAATATAAGAAATATTAAACTCATAATTAATTCACGTTATATGCAGAATGTAAAATTTTGATTAAATTTTTAGATTAGAGTCAATTTATCCATTCTCGGAACATGTTATAGATTGATGGTTGAATTAATTTCAGATTATTTTGAACAAATTAGCTGGGATTCTATTTATATCCAATTTGAAAAGAGTGGTGTAAAGGAATCAATCATATATAAAGGAAAATTCTTATAACCTACTGGCAAGCCAAGTCCTCTATTTT
>JAVKPL010003976.1:0-20874 GCA_032173675.1 Gastrolobium villosum
TGTGAACAATGAATAATCATGTTATATTCATTTTGCCCCACTATGCAGCCAGTGGCGGAGCCAGACCAAAAGTTTAGGTGTTGCCAAAAAAATTTAACATATCAAATTATCAAGATATTTATCGTAATTATACAAATTAATCAAAAAAAAAACTATTATGAATTCTAGCATAGTTATTTAAATTATGTATTAAATAATATCACATAACATTGAAAATTCAAATGAACAATCGTTAATGATTATGAGTTCGCTTTTTCTGCAGTCATTGTAGATAAGTTATCTGCAGTAAGCCCAATACGACGTCGTTTTGGGACTGAAATCATGGTATTTTTGTAATTTCAATTTATTCTAGGATTATTATAGTCTTTATAATTATAATTTTTTAATCCCAAAACGACGTTATTTTGAGAGTAAAAGCAGATAACTTATATGCATTAAGTGCAGAAATATTTTTCTGAATGATTATATATCAAAGCAAACATATAAAAATGCACTAACCTTTTGAGTAAGCATTTCAAACATAAGAATTTCACTTTCCTCCCATAGCATAATAAGTAATGAACCAAGCATTGTCATAAGGATATGAAAACACACAAGTATAATACTTTTCTATAAATTTCACTTTATAATTGGGATATTAACTATAAATTAAAGCATACTAACAACATTTAGAGTCAAAGAGATTCTCCTTCATTATACTTTTCTATTTACAAAATATATTTTTATCTGATTCTTCCATCTTTTCATTTCGTAAGCCATTGCTATTTCAATCGAAGTCTCGCAGAGCTAGCAAGTTGTGCAACAAGTCAGATGAAAAAAGGAGCAAGAGAGAAAAATATGATTGCAATTGTAAGTCACAAATTAAGACTTTGAAAGTGATTGTAATTTATGGGTAAGGTAAAAAAATTTGAATATTAAGCCCGTCATTGGTTACTAGCAACATATAAAATTATTAGAATACTGATATATAAATTAATATTCTAAATTAGAATAAAAATACGCATGACATGCCCAATGATAACCTTAAAATCCCTTTGGATAAAAGTTTGGATATTAACAATAATATTGCCATAAATATAGGTGGCAGGTTGTGAACCTCTTAGCGTTCAAACTTCAAAGAATCTGATTCCACAAAGAGCTTCCTGCTAAGCCTCATGCTGTAGGCTATGCTACTAAGACCTTTCCTTCGACCACATAATTTGCCCGGCACTTGGTCGCCCAACTCAAAGAGTCAAAAAAAATCATACGGGCAATGACCCAAATAATCTTTAAAAAATGTACCTCCAAATCTTGGCTATGCCTGTGTTTCCCAACGAAAATCCATAAACATTCTAACTTAAATCAAATAAATTCTGAGAGTCCCAAGATGCCATCCAAGGACGGAACGCGTTTTGGTATAAGGTTTTTTTTTTTTTTTAGGATTATCAGGAAATCAAATATTTTTAAATTTTTTATTTTCGGATATTATCGTAAATTGAATGTTTCCATCGTATTTCTGAAAATTGTGATTCCCGGATAAATAAAATTTTTCCTCTACCAAACGCCCCCTAAAGGACAGCGGAAATTACATACAATTGAAAGTAATGAAGGAGAAGGTGGAAGAGGAGGAGGAAAAAAAAATACATTTTATTAGGGGTGTGATCTAAATCAATACAAATTGCGGTAACCGAATCGAAAAGCTGATAACTAAATTAACCGAAACCCATAAAATTGAAAATTGAAAAAAAATGGCAAATTTTTATTGAATTGGATCGATTTTCGATTTGGTTGTGAATACCGGTCCAATCCAAGCTGATCCAATTACCCAATCATAACTCAAAAACTATATAGCAAAATTAATCTATATATTATTGTGGAATCCTAAATTAGGTTAGTGGAATCCTAAATTAGGTTAGTGGAATCCTAAATTTGATAATTTGTTTTTGTTTATATTATTGTGGTTGTATTTATTTAGTATCAGAAACAGCTTATTATATTTGTATTAATTAATCTATTAAAATTTTTAAAGATGCTATATTAATATTATTAAACTTTATTACTGTTTTATATTTATGTAGATAAAATTTATTTTTTATGTAGCTTTACGAAAAAAAACATATATTTTTATGTTCATACTCCATATTAAAACCATATATCATGTTTATAAAAAAAAAAACATATATCATTTTGCGTATCAGTGTACAATAACTCTATACCTGTGATTCTTGATTTCTGAATAAAGCGTGATATCAGAGGATGTTTAACCCTCTTTAGGCCCCAAGACATAGGAACCCACTAATACTGAGTTTCTGAACCTGTAAATTCTCGTGTCATCTTCTTTATGCTTTTTCCTAATCTTCTTGTTTTGGATATTCTTTTCTTGTTTGTGAAATACGTTCCCAAAATTACAACATAAATAATGGGTTAACCAACGTTTACATGGTTCATACTTCAAATATCTTAGAAGTTAATTCATGAATGTTAATAAAACTAGTGAAGGCAACTATAAAATAGAAACTAATTTTCTAATAGCAATGAATGTTAATTGATCATCAATGAGAACAATTGAGGCTAACTTTGTTGTTAACTTGTACTGTGCAAGCAGACAGATACAGAGAATGATCTGCGTAAGCAAAGTGAATAATGCAAACCCACATTGGATAAATTCAAATCCATAGATCTTATAACAAAAAGATAATTATACTTTTCGCTTTCTTGTTTCTCATCACCTTAATAATTTAGGAGAAAAAACTAAAAAAAACAAAGCAATAATACCCTTTTTCATACACCATGACAGAATAATTACTCTCACAGAAATTAAGATCATATTAGCATAATCTTATAACTGATCATCAATCATTTTTTTCATTTCATTTTTCTCCGCATAATAAAAAAAGGTGGGAAAAAAGAAAGGACAAAAAATTCAAAGTTGAAAGACGTAAAAAAAAAATAATAACAATTTCTTCGACGAACCAACACATCATTTGATCCATTCATTCATTCAGAGGCAGAGAACGGTGAAGTGAAGGTCATCGACGCCTCCGTACTCCCCTCATCAGCATCATCCAACGGCGGCGAGTTGAGATCAAGCGGCAACGGCTGAAGGCGAGATGACAGCAATGGCGACGAGGAAGCAACGCTGTCACAGTCTCCGTCGTCGTCTACCGACGCCGACGAGTCGCATTCGCTGCGGCAGTCCTCGGGGACAACGGGCGGGGTCCTGGGGTATCTCCGGTGGGCGGCTAACGGCGGCGCCGGCGGACATGCGGGGCGAGGACCGCTGAAGGATTCAACGGTGCTGCTCATGCCGCTGGAGGTGGGTCTCCGGTGATCCTGAAAGCCTTCGCCGGCGGAGGAAGCGGAGGAAGCGGCGGCGACGTAGAACCGATGATCGGAGAATGGATCCACGGCGTCATTATGGTAAAGAGGTAGTGAGAGAGGTAAATCGGTCTTTGCCTTGAGTCCACTGAGGGTTCTGGCGGCGGTGTCGAAGGTGCCAAGCCACACCTTCTTCAAAGAGTCTCTGATCTCAGCGGTGAACCGGCCCCACAGTGTTTTTCTCAAACCCCGGTATCTCGGCTCTTTGAAAAAAACCGGCCTCGTACCGAGTGCGTCGAGTCCGGCCGCCGCCGCAGCCACCCGGGTGGCTCTCTTAACCATCTTCAAAGGTTGAATCTTTTTCAAATTCTTAACCATAATAAAAGAGATGAATGAGTGGTGGCGAGAAAGAGATTTTGTGGTTGAAGGAAGGTACCGTAATTGAACCACAACACCACACCTCTTGATCTTCTTCTTCTGCACAAACATATATTTATAAAGATTAAAAAATTGACTTCAGAGGGTACATTAATGTTTTTTCAAAAAATAAAATCATAACGGTTATATTTATAAAGATTAAAAAATTGACTTCAGAGGGTACATTAATGTTTTTTCAAAAAATAAAATCATAACGGTTATCCTTTATTAATACAGTTTTTTTCAAAGGGATGGAATTTAATGAGTATATGAAATGACGAGGTGATTTCTACGTGTAATGGTGAGGTAAGTAAATTTGAAGCGGGTGAGTTGGTGACTATTTGTAATATGAGGTCTCTCTCATTGTGAAAAGCATCATTTTAGGATTTTTGAGCAAAAGAATTACCCGGTTAAAGTTGATTGGATAAGTTTTTCTAAAGTAATGCAGTCAAACATGTCACATATGTTAACGGGACTCATGTAATGCAGTCAAACATGTCACATATGCTGACGGGACTCATGCCACGTCAGCGCCACGTAGGCAGACTCATTACCGTAAAATTTCGGAAGGCCATAACTTGTGACTCAGGTATCCAAATCAGATGATTTTTTTTATTTCAAATACCTTTTCGAGATCTACCCAATGATATCTCATTTGACATATTTTATCTCACACAAACATAGTTTGAAGATCTTTTGGATTTAAACGCTCTTGTGATTGTGATACAATTGTTACAAATTCAAATTATGTTTGTGGGAGATAAGATATGTCAAATGAGATATCATTGGGTAGATCTCGAAAAGTTATGTGAAATCAAAATAAAAAATCATCTGATTTGGATACCCGAGTCATAAGTTATGCCCTTCCGAAGTTTTACGGTAATGAGTCTGCCTACGTGGCACTGACGTGGCACGAGTCCCGTCAGTGTCAGTGACGAGACTAGTTCCGTCAGCATATGTGACATGTTTGACTGCATTATTTTAGAAAAACTTATCCAATCAACTTTAACTGAGCAATTCTTTTACCCAAAAATTCTAAAATGGTGCTTTAGTCGTGTTTCATGATACCATAACCGTTCCTTACTTTTTCTTATCATTTTGTTCATTGGTACAGAGGGTAAGATGAACGGTGGGTGCTGATGATGTATGGTTCTTTTAATTAAATTTTCTTGCGTAAGAAGAGAAACAATAGATTTTAGGTTTTGGATTTTGGAGACGTTTCTACGTCAAATCCTAATAATCCAAAATTTTCTTATTTTTAGAAAAATTTGTATTTTTCTGCATTCATTTTCAATTATTTCGGCGGCTAGAGAACCACAATGAATGTCATTCACAGCAGTAGGAATAAGTCTTTTTTTATTGGGTAAATTACACATAACTACTCATTTTCAAAATATCATCGTATACTTTTGATTCAAACAATTAACCATTTACAGTGTAACATCAAAGCAATTAAACATATTCAACAATTTTAAGACTATTTTATCCCTCACCCCAATTTATTGCCGCCATTATTATCCTCCGTTACTCTATACACAACAGATAATCGATATTGTCATTGACATTATTATATAAATGAAATCAAATTATTTGGACATTATTATATAAATGACGAGAATACTTATGTGATTTTCATGATACCATAACCGTTCCTTATTTTTTCTTATCTTTGTGTTCATTGGTACAGAGGGTAAAATGAACAGTGGGTGCTGACGATGTATGGTTCTTTTAATTAAATTTTCTTGCGTAAGAAGAGAAACAATAGATTTTAGGTTTTGGATTTTGGAGACGTTTCTACGCCAAATCTTAATAATCCAAAATTTTCTTATTTTTAGAAGAAATTTGTATTTTTCTGCATTCATTTTCAATTATTTCAGCAGCTAGAGAACCACAATGAATGTCATTCACAGCAGTAGGAATAAGTCTTTTTTTTTATTTGTAATTATAAAGGATTTTATTAATCTCATGTTAAAGGAGATAAGTTATCTCATGTCATAGAGATAAACTTGTGGGCCCCACCACCTGAAAAATAAAAAGAAAAGAAAAGAAAAAGGTTGCACAATTATCGAACGGTGTGTAGGAGAGAGATTTACTACATGTAGCATAAGAATAGTTTTTCCCAATTATCAATCTATTATATCTTAACCTTCTCCAATTTTTTTCTCAAAGAAAAATATTCACTAATCAATTAATGAAAAAAAAATGTTCTAAAAATACAAAATACAGGCATGTAGACAATATTATTATCAGTAAAAGGGAGTAATAATTATATAATCTCTATAAAATCTTAATAATAGAATTAAGAAGGAAAAAAGAGACAATAAATAAGATATATTAATTTTCTCTTTTGTAGTTTAGAATGCCCTTAATTTTGTTACATCCAACATTTTGTTATGAACTATTGTTTTGATTTTTGTATCACACTCACACTATATTTTTGCTCTATACCAAAAAATGTGACTAATGTGAGCCATCTCAGTCAAGGGTAGATAGTCTTAATCTTGAATCAAATAAAGTTTCTATACTATAGCGAAGAGCAACAATTCCTAGATTTCCTAAGATTTTTTTATCGTTTTACTCTTCATTAATTTATTAATAATCATTTTGTCCCTTATCAAAAACTATTTACCAATCTGACCCTCTTTAATCGATTAACTTGAAGATTTAATCGATTAAATGGTCAAAATTGACAAAAAAGATTGACTTGAAGATTTAATCGACTAAATATCCCTTAATATATATTCTTCTGAGTAATCATTTTACACACAATATTTTATGTCTTATTTATATAGTTTTTAAAAATAATAAAATTAGAGATTTCTCAATTATCTAATGATATATTAAGAAAATTATGAAAAATCATCTTTAAAATTATCTAACTTAATTTGTTTTCTCAAATAAATAAAAAAATATAGACATAATGTAAATTATTTGACGTCTAATTATTGTTTTTGTATTTTCTATATCTAACACACTTTTATAGCAAATAAATAAAGGGTAACATGTGTGTCATTTTAAAGGATGTAAAGTTGTGTCATTTTAAGATAGAGAAAGAGGTAGATAAAGGAGGAGAGAGAGTTGACAAAAAAATAAAAGTGTGGGTCCCACCTCTTTGTGAGGATGAAAGGATATAAGTTATGTCATTTAAAAGGATAAATATTTTTCCCATCATCATAATAACGATTAGAATTTTGTATTTATTATGATTGAATATAGCTAAAGGAAAATAACTGAATTTCTTTTTCACAACGATAACAGTGAATTTTAGATTTTTAAAATTCATTTAATTATCTGAATGATTTAATTTTGATATATTATTTGTAAAAAGGTTTATACTACTACTTAGTTTTTTTTATTAAATTATTAAAAGATTTATATCACAATTTTTATATGAGAAACCTATCTTTTTTAATTATGTATTAACGTAAAAAATTTGAAACTAATTATATATCAAATTTTAGCTCTTGTATAAATTCTTATTTGCCTAATGTTGCTGCATCAGTGATTTTTTTGGATTCTTTGATTTTAGGGAGAATTCATATGACAAGGATAAAAAGTAGATCACGAAATTTTTTTTTTTTTTTTTTTGGTAACAACAGGGGCATAGCCCCAAAGCAAACAGATCACGAAATGTTTATTAAAGAGTACTAGTAACAAATTGGCTTATAAATTTTAGTTTTTTTTATTATTACATAATAAAATTGTATGCTAGTTAATGATTTGGGCTTATCCTTTATTTATGGAATTGATATGGGATTTTGCTCAATAATAGAAATAATGTTAAAAAGAAAGCGTAAAAAAATGCTACTAGTATTTTTTATATTTATTTATTTAGCACATAAATAAAAAGAGGGAAAAATTGTTTTTGAAATGAAAAATGATAAAGATAACTTTGGAAAATCACTCCCAAAATGAAGTAGAAGCTTAAAATAAGCTCAACTACTAACCTAATATTTCATTTTTGTTACAATATTAGATATTTCCGTTTATAAATATATATGGCTTGTTAGCAATTTTATTATGTATTGTTCATTGTGGGAGGATATTGTGACAACCAAGTTGTGTTACTACCAAGTGACTACCAATCAATCTCACCGTTAGATCGATTATCTTGATCCAACGGTTATATTTATTTTCATCTTTGTATGATCATAATTCTATATATTTAAAGTGAAAGCATTAAATATGGGAAATCATAACCATACAAAGGTGAAAATAAATATAAAGTACTAAATTTGGGAAATCATGACCATACAAAGATGGAAATAAATATAACCGTTGGATCAAGATAATCGATCTAACGGTAAGATTGATTGGTAGTCACTTGATAGTAACATAATTTAGTTGTCACAATATCTTTCCCCTTGTTCATTTACTTAATTTTTTTTATTGTTTGTGAACAATGAATAATCATGTTATATTCATTTTGCCCCACTATGCAGCCAGTGGCGGAGCCAGACCAAAAGTTTAGGTGTTGCCAAAAAAATTTAACATATCAAATTATCAAGATATTTATCGTAATTATACAAATTAATCAAAAAAAAAACTATTATGAATTCTAGCATAGTTATTTAAATTATGTATTAAATAATATCACATAACATTGAAAATTCAAATGAACAATCGTTAATGATTATGAGTTCGCTTTTTCTGCAGTCATTGTAGATAAGTTATCTGCAGTAAGCCCAATACGACGTCGTTTTGGGACTGAAATCATGGTATTTTTGTAATTTCAATTTATTCTAGGATTATTATAGTCTTTATAATTATAATTTTTTAATCCCAAAACGACGTTATTTTGAGAGTAAAAGCAGATAACTTATATGCATTAAGTGCAGAAATATTTTTCTGAATGATTATATATCAAAGCAAACATATAAAAATGCACTAACCTTTTGAGTAAGCATTTCAAACATAAGAATTTCACTTTCCTCCCATAGCATAATAAGTAATGAACCAAGCATTGTCATAAGGATATGAAAACACACAAGTATAATACTTTTCTATAAATTTCACTTTATAATTGGGATATTAACTATAAATTAAAGCATACTAACAACATTTAGAGTCAAAGAGATTCTCCTTCATTATACTTTTCTATTTACAAAATATATTTTTATCTGATTCTTCCATCTTTTCATTTCGTAAGCCATTGCTATTTCAATCGAAGTCTCGCAGAGCTAGCAAGTTGTGCAACAAGTCAGATGAAAAAAGGAGCAAGAGAGAAAAATATGATTGCAATTGTAAGTCACAAATTAAGACTTTGAAAGTGATTGTAATTTATGGGTAAGGTAAAAAAATTTGAATATTAAGCCCGTCATTGGTTACTAGCAACATATAAAATTATTAGAATACTGATATATAAATTAATATTCTAAATTAGAATAAAAATATTCAGATTTAACAAGTCTTCAGATATTATAGACCCAATAAATTTCCCCCCTTATATTGGCACAAAAAATTAAAGCTGATTGAAATATATAGGTAATTAAAATATTCTTAAGTATAGAAAAATATTTAATACGATATGCATATATATATATATATATATATATATATATATATATATATATAATTAACTATTTTGAACTATTGTTATTGATAAGTGATCATATTGAGTTAGAAATCTTATTTCACTTATTTTATTTTATTCTTTCAATAACGAAGCAAAGAAAAAAATATATGCGTGCATCACCAAAGAGCAGTCTCACGCATGACATGCCCAATGATAACCTTAAAATCCCTTTGGATAAAAGTTTGGATATTAACAATAATATTGCCATAAATATAGGTGGCAGGTTGTGAACCTCTTAGCGTTCAAACTTCAAAGAATCTGATTCCACAAAGAGCTTCCTGCTAAGCCTCATGCTGTAGGCTATGCTACTAAGACCTTTCCTTCGACCACATAATTTGCCCGGCACTTGGTCGCCCAACTCAAAGAGTCAAAAAAAATCATACGGGCAATGACCCAAATAATCTTTAAAAAATGTACCTCCAAATCTTGGCTATGCCTGTGTTTCCCAACGAAAATCCATAAACATTCTAACTTAAATCAAATAAATTCTGAGAGTCCCAAGATGCCATCCAAGGACGGAACGCGTTTTGGTATAAGGTTTTTTTTTTTTTTTAGGATTATCAGGAAATCAAATATTTTTAAATTTTTTATTTTCGGATATTATCGTAAATTGAATGTTTCCATCGTATTTCTGAAAATTGTGATTCCCGGATAAATAAAATTTTTCCTCTACCAAACGCCCCCTAAAGGACAGCGGAAATTACATACACTTTGAAAGTAATGAAGGAGAAGGTGGAAGAGGAGGAGGAAAAAAAAATACATTTTATTAGGGGTGTGATCTAAATCAATACAAATTGCGGTAACCGAATCGAAAAGCTGATAACTAAATTAACCGAAACCCATAAAATTGAAAATTGAAAAAAAATGGCAAATTTTTATTGAATTGGATCGATTTTCGATTTGGTTGTGAATACCGGTCCAATCCAAGCTGATCCAATTACCCAATCATAACTCAAAAACTATATAGCAAAATTAATCTATATATTATTGTGGAATCCTAAATTAGGTTAGTGGAATCCTAAATTAGGTTAGTGGAATCCTAAATTTGATAATTTGTTTTTGTTTATATTATTGTGGTTGTATTTATTTAGTATCAGAAACAGCTTATTATATTTGTATTAATTAATCTATTAAAATTTTTAAAGATGCTATATTAATATTATTAAACTTTATTACTGTTTTATATTTATGTAGATAAAATTTATTTTTTATGTAGCTTTACGAAAAAAAACATATATTTTTATGTTCATACTCCATATTAAAACCATATATCATGTTTATAAAAAAAAAAAAACATATATCATTTTGCGTATCAGTGTACAATAACTCTATACCTGTGATTCTTGATTTCTGAATAAAGCGTGATATCAGAGGATGTTTAACCCTCTTTAGGCCCCAAGACATAGGAAACCCACTAATACTGAGTTTCTGAACCTGTAAATTCTCGTGTCATCTTCTTTATGCTTTTTCCTAATCTTCTTGTTTTGGATATTCTTTTCTTGTTTGTGAAATACGTTCCCAAAATTACAACATAAATAATGGGTTAACCAACGTTTACATGGTTCATACTTCAAATATCTTAGAAGTTAATTCATGAATGTTAATAAAACTAGTGAAGGCAACTATAAAATAGAAACTAATTTTCTAATAGCAATGAATGTTAATTGATCATCAATGAGAACAATTGAGGCTAACTTTGTTGTTAACTTGTACTGTGCAAGCAGACAGATACAGAGAATGATCTGCGTAAGCAAAGTGAATAATGCAAACCCACATTGGATAAATTCAAATCCATAGATCTTATAACAAAAAGATAATTATACTTTTCGCTTTCTTGTTTCTCATCACCTTAATAATTTAGGAGAAAAAACTAAAAAAAACAAAGCAATAATACCCTTTTTCATACACCATGACAGAATAATTACTCTCACAGAAATTAAGATCATATTAGCATAATCTTATAACTGATCATCAATCATTTTTTTCATTTCATTTTTCTCCGCATAATAAAAAAAGGTGGGAAAAAAGAAAGGACAAAAAATTCAAAGTTGAAAGACGTAAAAAAAAAATAATAACAATTTCTTCGACGAACCAACACATCATTTGATCCATTCATTCATTCAGAGGCAGAGAACGGTGAAGTGAAGGTCATCGACGCCTCCGTACTCCCCTCATCAGCATCATCCAACGGCGGCGAGTTGAGATCAAGCGGCAACGGCTGAAGGCGAGATGACAGCAATGGCGACGAGGAAGCAACGCTGTCACAGTCTCCGTCGTCGTCTACCGACGCCGACGAGTCGCATTCGCTGCGGCAGTCCTCGGGGACAACGGGCGGGGTCCTGGGGTATCTCCGGTGGGCGGCTAACGGCGGCGCCGGCGGACATGCGGGGCGAGGACCGCTGAAGGATTCAACGGTGCTGCTCATGCCGCTGGAGGTGGGTCTCCGGTGATCCTGAAAGCCTTCGCCGGCGGAGGAAGCGGAGGAAGCGGCGGCGACGTAGAACCGATGATCGGAGAATGGATCCACGGCGTCATTATGGTAAAGAGGTAGTGAGAGAGGTAAATCGGTCTTTGCCTTGAGTCCACTGAGGGTTCTGGCGGCGGTGTCGAAGGTGCCAAGCCACACCTTCTTCAAAGAGTCTCTGATCTCAGCGGTGAACCGGCCCCACAGTGTTTTTCTCAAACCCCGGTATCTCGGCTCTTTGAAAAAAAACCGGCCTCGTACCGAGTGCGTCGAGTCCGGCCGCCGCCGCAGCCACCCGGGTGGCTCTCTTAACCATCTTCAAAGGTTGAATCTTTTTCAAATTCTTAACCATAATAAAAGAGATGAATGAGTGGTGGCGAGAAAGAGATTTTGTGGTTGAAGGAAGGTACCGTAATTGAACCACAACACCACACCTCTTGATCTTCTTCTTCTTCTGCACAAACATATATTTATAAAGATTAAAAAATTGACTTCAGAGGGTACATTAATGTTTTTTCAAAAAATAAAATCATAACGGTTATATTTATAAAGATTAAAAAATTGACTTCAGAGGGTACATTAATGTTTTTTCAAAAAATAAAATCATAACGGTTATCCTTTATTAATACAGTTTTTTTCAAAGGGATGGAATTTAATGAGTATATGAAATGACGAGGTGATTTCTACGTGTAATGGTGAGGTAAGTAAATTTGAAGCGGGTGAGTTGGTGACTATTTGTAATATGAGGTCTCTCTCATTGTGAAAAGCATCATTTTAGGATTTTTGAGCAAAAGAATTACCCGGTTAAAGTTGATTGGATAAGTTTTTCTAAAGTAATGCAGTCAAACATGTCACATATGTTAACGGGACTCATGTAATGCAGTCAAACATGTCACATATGCTGACGGGACTCATGCCACGTCAGCGCCACGTAGGCAGACTCATTACCGTAAAATTTCGGAAGGCCATAACTTGTGACTTAGGTATCCAAATCAGATGATTTTTTTTATTTCAAATACCTTTTCGAGATCTACCCAATGATATCTCATTTGACATATTTTATCTCACACAAACATAGTTTGAAGATCTTTTGGATTTAAACGCTCTTGTGATTGTGATACAATTGTTACAAATTCAAATTATGTTTGTGGGAGATAAGATATGTCAAATGAGATATCATTGGGTAGATCTCGAAAAGTTATGTGAAATCAAAATAAAAAATCATCTGATTTGGATACCCGAGTCATAAGTTATGCCCTTCCGAAGTTTTACGGTAATGAGTCTGCCTACGTGGCACTGACGTGGCACGAGTCCCGTCAGTGTCAGTGACGAGACTAGTTCCGTCAGCATATGTGACATGTTTGACTGCATTATTTTAGAAAAACTTATCCAATCAACTTTAACTGAGCAATTCTTTTACCCAAAAATTCTAAAATGGTGCTTTAGTCGTGTTTCATGATACCATAACCGTTCCTTACTTTTTCTTATCATTTTGTTCATTGGTACAGAGGGTAAGATGAACGGTGGGTGCTGATGATGTATGGTTCTTTTAATTAAATTTTCTTGCGTAAGAAGAGAAACAATAGATTTTAGGTTTTGGATTTTGGAGACGTTTCTACGTCAAATCCTAATAATCCAAAATTTTCTTATTTTTAGAAAAATTTGTATTTTTCTGCATTCATTTTCAATTATTTCGGCGGCTAGAGAACCACAATGAATGTCATTCACAGCAGTAGGAATAAGTCTTTTTTTTATTGGGTAAATTACACATAACTACTCATTTTCAAAATATCATCGTATACTTTTGATTCAAACAATTAACCATTTACAGTGTAACATCAAAGCAATTAAACATATTCAACAATTTTAAGACTATTTTATCCCTCACCCCAATTTATTGCCGCCATTATTATCCTCCGTTACTCTATACACAACAGATAATCGATATTGTCATTGACATTATTATATAAATGAAATCAAATTATTTGGACATTATTATATAAATGACGAGAATACTTATGTGATTTTCATGATACCATAACCGTTCCTTATTTTTTCTTATCTTTGTGTTCATTGGTACAGAGGGTAAAATGAACAGTGGGTGCTGACGATGTATGGTTCTTTTAATTAAATTTTCTTGCGTAAGAAGAGAAACAATAGATTTTAGGTTTTGGATTTTGGAGACGTTTCTACGCCAAATCTTAATAATCCAAAATTTTCTTATTTTTAGAAGAAATTTGTATTTTTCTGCATTCATTTTCAATTATTTCAGCAGCTAGAGAACCACAATGAATGTCATTCACAGCAGTAGGAATAAGTCTTTTTTTTTATTTGTAATTATAAAGGATTTTATTAATCTCATGTTAAAGGAGATAAGTTATCTCATGTCATAGAGATAAACTTGTGGGCCCCACCACCTGAAAAATAAAAAGAAAAGAAAAGAAAAAGGTTGCACAATTATCGAACGGTGTGTAGGAGAGAGATTTTACATGTAGCATAAGAATAGTTTTTCCCAATTATCAATCTATTATATCTTAACCTTCTCCAATTTTTTTCTCAAAGAAAAATATTCACTAATCAATTAATGAAAAAAAAATGTTCTAAAAATACAAAATACAGGCATGTAGACAATATTATTATCAGTAAAAGGGAGTAATAATTATATAATCTCTATAAAATCTTAATAATAGAATTAAGAAGGAAAAAAGAGACAATAAATAAGATATATTAATTTTCTCTTTTGTAGTTTAGAATGCCCTTAATTTTGTTACATCCAACATTTTGTTATGAACTATTGTTTTGATTTTTGTATCACACTCACACTATATTTTTGCTCTATACCAAAAAATGTGACTAATGTGAGCCATCTCAGTCAAGGGTAGATAGTCTTAATCTTGAATCAAATAAAGTTTCTATACTATAGCGAAGAGCAACAATTCCTCTTAGATTTCCTAAGATTTTTTTATCGTTTTACTCTTCATTAATTTATTAATAATCATTTTGTCCCTTATCAAAAACTATTTACCAATCTGACCCTCTTTAATCGATTAACTTGAAGATTTAATCGATTAAATGGTCAAAATTGACAAAAAAGATTGACTTGAAGATTTAATCGACTAAATATCCCTTAATATATATTCTTCTGAGTAATCATTTTACACACAATATTTTATGTCTTATTTATATAGTTTTTAAAAATAATAAAATTAGAGATTTCTCAATTATCTAATGATATATTAAGAAAATTATGAAAAATCATCTTTAAAATTATCTAACTTAATTTGTTTTCTCAAATAAATAAAAAAATATAGACATAATGTAAATTATTTGACGTCTAATTATTGTTTTTGTATTTTCTATATCTAACACACTTTTATAGCAAATAAATAAAGGGTAACATGTGTGTCATTTTAAAGGATGTAAAGTTGTGTCATTTTAAGATAGAGAAAGAGGTAGATAAAGGAGGAGAGAGAGTTGACAAAAAAATAAAAGTGTGGGTCCCACCTCTTTGTGAGGATGACAGGATATAAGTTATGTCATTTAAAAGGATAAATATTTTTCCCATCATCATAATAACGATTAGAATTTTGTATTTATTATGATTGAATATAGCTAAAGGAAAATAACTGAATTTCTTTTTCACAACGATAACAGTGAATTTTAGATTTTTAAAATTCATTTAATTATCTGAATGATTTAATTTTGATATATTATTTGTAAAAAGGTTTATACTACTACTTAGTTTTTTTTATTAAATTATTAAAAGATTTATATCACAATTTTTATATGAGAAACCTATCTTTTTTAATTATGTATTAACGTAAAAAATTTGAAACTAATTATATATCAAATTTTAGCTCTTGTATAAATTCTTATTTGCCTAATGTTGCTGCATCAGTGATTTTTTTGGATTCTTTGATTTTAGGGAGAATTCATATGACAAGGATAAAAAGTAGATCACGAAATTTTTTTTTTTTTTTTTTTTTTTGGTAACAACAGGGGCATAGCCCCAAAGCAAACAGATCACGAAATGTTTATTAAAGAGTACTAGTAACAAATTGGCTTATAAATTTTAGTTTTTTTTATTATTACATAATAAAATTGTATGCTAGTTAATGATTTGGGCTTATCCTTTATTTATGGAATTGATATGGGATTTTGCTCAATAATAGAAATAATGTTAAAAAGAAAGCGTAAAAAAATGCTACTAGTATTTTTTATATTTATTTATTTAGCACATAAATAAAAAGAGGGAAAAATTGTTTTTGAAATGAAAAATGATAAAGATAACTTTGGAAAATCACTCCCAAAATGAAGTAGAAGCTTAAAATAAGCTCAACTACTAACCTAATATTTCATTTTTGTTACAATATTAGATATTTCCGTTTATAAATATATATGGCTTGTTAGCAATTTTATTATGTATTGTTCATTGTGGGAGGATATTGTGACAACCAAGTTGTGTTACTACCAAGTGACTACCAATCAATCTCACCGTTAGATCGATTATCTTGATCCAACGGTTATATTTATTTTCATCTTTGTATGATCATAATTCTATATATTTAAAGTGAAAGCATTAAATATGGGAAATCATAACCATACAAAGGTGAAAATAAATATAAAGTACTAAATTTGGGAAATCATGACCATACAAAGATGGAAATAAATATAACCGTTGGATCAAGATAATCGATCTAACGGTAAGATTGATTGGTAGTCACTTGATAGTAACATAATTTAGTTGTCACAATATCTTTCCCCTTGTTCATTTACTTAATTTTTTTTATTGTTTGTGAACAATGAATAATCATGTTATATTCATTTTGCCCCACTATGCAGCCAGTGGCGGAGCCAGACCAAAAGTTTAGGTGTTGCCAAAAAAATTTAACATATCAAATTATCAAGATATTTATCGTAATTATACAAATTAATCAAAAAAAAAACTATTATGAATTCTAGCATAGTTATTTAAATTATGTATTAAATAATATCACATAACATTGAAAATTCAAATGAACAATCGTTAATGATTATGAGTTCGCTTTTTCTGCAGTCATTGTAGATAAGTTATCTGCAGTAAGCCCAATACGACGTCGTTTTGGGACTGAAATCATGGTATTTTTGTAATTTCAATTTATTCTAGGATTATTATAGTCTTTATAATTATAATTTTTTAATCCCAAAACGACGTTATTTTGAGAGTAAAAGCAGATAACTTATATGCATTAAGTGCAGAAATATTTTTCTGAATGATTATATATCAAAGCAAACATATAAAAATGCACTAACCTTTTGAGTAAGCATTTCAAACATAAGAATTTCACTTTCCTCCCATAGCATAATAAGTAATGAACCAAGCATTGTCATAAGGATATGAAAACACACAAGTATAATACTTTTCTATAAATTTCACTTTATAATTGGGATATTAACTATAAATTAAAGCATACTAACAACATTTAGAGTCAAAGAGATTCTCCTTCATTATACTTTTCTATTTACAAAATATATTTTTATCTGATTCTTCCATCTTTTCATTTCGTAAGCCATTGCTATTTCAATCGAAGTCTCGCAGAGCTAGCAAGTTGTGCAACAAGTCAGATGAAAAAAGGAGCAAGAGAGAAAAATATGATTGCAATTGTAAGTCACAAATTAAGACTTTGAAAGTGATTGTAATTTATGGGTAAGGTAAAAAAATTTGAATATTAAGCCCGTCATTGGTTACTAGCAACATATAAAATTATTAGAATACTGATATATAAATTAATATTCTAAATTAGAATAAAAATATTCAGATTTAACAAGTCTTCAGATATTATAGACCCAATAAATTTCCCCCCTTATATTGGCACAAAAAATTAAAGCTGAAGTGATCATATTGAGTTAGAAATCTTATTTCACTTATTTTATTTTATTCTTTCAATAACGAAGCAAAGAAAAAAAAAATGCGTGCATCACCAAAGAGCAGTCTCACGCATGACATGCCCAATGATAACCTTAAAATCCCTTTGGATAAAAGTTTGGATATTAACAATAATATTGCCATAAATATAGGTGGCAGGTTGTGAACCTCTTAGCGTTCAAACTTCAAAGAATCTGATTCCACAAAGAGCTTCCTGCTAAGCCTCATGCTGTAGGCTATGCTACTAAGACCTTTCCTTCGACCACATAATTTGCCCGGCACTTGGTCGCCCAACTCAAAGAGTCAAAAAAAATCATACGGGCAATGACCCAAATAATCTTTAAAAAATGTACCTCCAAATCTTGGCTATGCCTGTGTTTCCCAACGAAAATCCATAAACATTCTAACTTAAATCAAATAAATTCTGAGAGTCCCAAGATGCCATCCAAGGACGGAACGCGTTTTGGTATAAGGTTTTTTTTTTTTTTTTTTTAGGATTATCAGGAAATCAAATATTTTTAAATTTTTTATTTTCGGATATTATCGTAAATTGAATGTTTCCATCGTATTTCTGAAAATTGTGATTCCCGGATAAATAAAATTTTTCCTCTACCAAACGCCCCCTAAAGGACAGCGGAAATTACATACAATTGAAAGTAATGAAGGAGAAGGTGGAAGAGGAGGAGGAAAAAAAAATACATTTTATTAGGGGTGTGATCTAAATCAATACAAATTGCGGTAACCGAATCGAAAAGCTGATAACTAAATTAACCGAAACCCATAAAATTGAAAATTGAAAAAAAATGGCAAATTTTTATTGAATTGGATCGATTTTCGATTTGGTTGTGAATACCGGTCCAATCCAAGCTGATCCAATTACCCAATCATAACTCAAAAACTATATAGCAAAATTAATCTATATATTATTGTGGAATCCTAAATTAGGTTAGTGGAATCCTAAATTAGGTTAGTGGAATCCTAAATTTGATAATTTGTTTTTGTTTATATTATTGTGGTTGTATTTATTTAGTATCAGAAACAGCTTATTATATTTGTATTAATTAATCTATTAAAATTTTTAAAGATGCTATATTAATATTATTAAACTTTATTACTGTTTTATATTTATGTAGATAAAATTTATTTTTTATGTAGCTTTACGAAAAAAAACATATATTTTTATGTTCATACTCCATATTAAAACCATATATCATGTTTATAAAAAAAAAAAAACATATATCATTTTGCGTATCAGTGTACAATAACTCTATACCTGTGATTCTTGATTTCTGAATAAAGCGTGATATCAGAGGATGTTTAACCCTCTTTAGGCCCCAAGACATAGGAAACCCACTAATACTGAGTTTCTGAACCTGTAAATTCTCGTGTCATCTTCTTTATGCTTTTTCCTAATCTTCTTGTTTTGGATATTCTTTTCTTGTTTGTGAAATACGTTCCCAAAATTACAACATAAATAATGGGTTAACCAACGTTTACATGGTTCATACTTCAAATATCTTAGAAGTTAATTCATGAATGTTAATAAAACTAGTGAAGGCAACTATAAAATAGAAACTAATTTTCTAATAGCAATGAATGTTAATTGATCATCAATGAGAACAATTGAGGCTAACTTTGTTGTTAACTTGTACTGTGCAAGCAGACATATACAGAGAATGATCTGCGTAAGCAAAGTGAATAATGCAAAGCCACATTGGATAAATTCAAATCCATAGATCTTATAACAAAAAGATAATTATACTTTTCGCTTTCTTGTTTCTCATCACCTTAATAATTTAGGAGAAAAAACTAAAAAAAACAAAGCAATAATACCCTTTTTCATACACCATGACAGAATAATTACTCTCACAGAAATTAAGATCATATTAGCATAATCTTATAACTGATCATCAATCATTTTTTTCATTTCATTTTTCTCCGCATAATAAAAAAAGGTGGGAAAAAAGAAAGGACAAAAAATTCAAAGTTGAAAGACGTAAAAAAAAAATAATAACAATTTCTTCGACGAACCAACACATCATTTGATCCATTCATTCATTCAGAGGCAGAGAACGGTGAAGTGAAGGTCATCGACGCCTCCGTACTCCCCTCATCAGCATCATCCAACGGCGGCGAGTTGAGATCAAGCGGCAACGGCTGAAGGCGAGATGACAGCAATGGCGACGAGGAAGCAACGCTGTCACAGTCTCCGTCGTCGTCTACCGACGCCGACGAGTCGCATTCGCTGCGGCAGTCCTCGGGGACAACGGGCGGGGTCCTGGGGTATCTCCGGTGGGCGGCTAACGGCGGCGCCGGCGGACATGCGGGGCGAGGACCGCTGAAGGATTCAACGGTGCTGCTCATGCCGCTGGAGGTGGGTCTCCGGTGATCCTGAAAGCCTTCGCCGGCGGAGGAAGCGGAGGAAGCGGCGGCGACGTAGAACCGATGATCGGAGAATGGATCCACGGCGTCATTATGGTAAAGAGGTAGTGAGAGAGGTAAATCGGTCTTTGCCTTGAGTCCACTGAGGGTTCTGGCGGCGGTGTCGAAGGTGCCAAGCCACACCTTCTTCAAAGAGTCTCTGATCTCAGCGGTGAACCGGCCCCACAGTGTTTTTCTCAAACCCCGGTATCTCGGCTCTTTGAAAAAAACCGGCCTCGTACCGAGTGCGTCGAGTCCGGCCGCCGCCGCAGCCACCCGGGTGGCTCTCTTAACCATCTTCAAAGGTTGAATCTTTTTCAAATTCTTAACCATAATAAAAGAGATGAATGAGTGGTGGCGAGAAAGAGATTTTGTGGTTGAAGGAAGGTACCGTAATTGAACCACAACACCACACCTCTTGATCTTCTTCTTCTTCTGCACAAACATATATTTATAAAGATTAAAAAATTGACTTCAGAGGGTACATTAATGTTTTTTCAAAAAATAAAATCATAACGGTTATATTTATAAAGATTAAAAAATTGACTTCAGAGGGTACATTAATGTTTTTTCAAAAAATAAAATCATAACGGTTATCCTTTATTAATACAGTTTTTTTCAAAGGGATGGAATTTAATGAGTATATGAAATGACGAGGTGATTTCTACGTGTAATGGTGAGGTAAGTAAATTTGAAGCGGGTGAGTTGGTGACTATTTGTAATATGAGGTCTCTCTCATTGTGAAAAGCATCATTTTAGGATTTTTGAGCAAAAGAATTACCCGGTTAAAGTTGA
>JAVKPL010003977.1:0-21075 GCA_032173675.1 Gastrolobium villosum
GTAAGGCGTTATTTCTGGGAGGATCCACATCTATATTTCCAATGTGCTGATGGGATCCTTCGCAGATGTGTTCCGGAGTTTGAAGTGGGCCAAATTTTATGGCATTGCCATTCTTCTAATTATGGAGGGCATTTTGGGGGCAATAGAACCGCACAGAAAGTTTTGCAAAGCGGTTACTACTGGCCAACACTTTTTAAGGATGCAAGAGATTGCGTAGAAAAATGTTATAAATGTCAAAGGACAGGAAATATCTCACGAAAGGATGAGATGCCCTTGAATAATATTTTAGAGGTGGAACTATTTGATGTTTAGGGCATTGATTTTATGGGTCCATTTCCATCCTCTTATTCTAACCAATATATCCTTGTGGCTGTGGATTATGTCTCTAAGTGGGTAGAAGATGTTGCTCTTCCCACTAATGATGCTAAGGTGGTTGTGAATTTTCTAAGGAAAAATATTTTTACAAGATTTGGAATACCTCGAGCTATCATTAGTGATGGGGGTACTCACTTTTGTAATAGACATTTTGAGGGTTTGTTGGATAAATATGGAGTGAGACACAGGATAGCCACACCATATCATCCTCAAACTAGTGGGCAAGTGGAGGTCTCCAATAGAGAGATAAAAAGAATCCTAGAAAAGACAGTAGGGAGTTCTAGGAAAAATTGGGCCAAAAAGCATGATGATGCACTTTGGGCATACAGGACTGCATTTAAAACTCCAATCGGCATGTCACCTTATCAGTTGGTATATGGCAAACCTTGCCATTTACCAGTGGAGTTAGAACACAAAGCTTTGTGGGCCACAAGGTTCTTAAATTTTGAACTATCAGGAGCCCAAAAGAAGAGAATATTGCAGCTAAATGAGCTAGATGAGTTCAGAAGAACTGCTTATGAGAGTGCACAAATTTATAAAGAAAAGACAAAGCAGTGGCATGATAGCAGGATCAAGCATAAAGAGTTTGCACCTGGTCAACAGGTATTACTGTACAATTCTCGATTGAAATTGTTTCCAGGAAAACTTAAATCTCGTTGGTCTGGTCCCTTTATAGTGAAGAATATATTTCCATATGGCACCATTGAAATCTCTCCCCTGAATGATGAGAGATCCTTTAAAGTAAATGGAAATCGGCTCAAAATTTACTTTGTGGAACCTGTGAATAGAGAGATAATTTATGTCTCTTTGACTTCACCCGATTAAACATGGTTCAAGTCAGACTCGTGACATTAAACAATCGCTTACTGGAGGCAACCAGTGGATATCATCTTAAAAAAAAAAAGGGGGGGGGGGTTAGTCCACGCTGATAGCGCGGTTTCCACGCTAGCAGCGTGGACCAGCATAAAATGGCAGTGGGTGCCGCGCTGAGAGCGCGAGTTCCGCGCCATCAGCGCGGCAGATACAAAAATGGCAGAGAGTACCGCGCCCACAGCGCGGGGATGGCGCTGTGAGCGCGGGAAGCGCGACCAGTTTTTTTTAAAAGGGGAAACCCTAATTTTCCCCCATTTCCCCTCTCTCTCTCAGCCGCCACCCTTTCCTCTCCTCCCCTCCCCTCTTCTTCTTCCTTCCCCTCTTCCTTTTCTCCTCCTACTCCACTCACTCCCATCTACTTCCTCTTCATTTTTCTCTCTTTCTCACATTCTCACACTCTCTCTCACAACCAATCCCCATATTTGTTTCCCCATTTCATCCCCACATCTCCCTCAACCATTGAAGGGTGGGTTAGGGTTCTAAGCACTTAGGGATTCATCACTACGTGGTAGATTCTTTTCCTTTTCAAATGGCAGGAGATAAGGTAAGTGTACACTATTTTGTTTTTAAATTTGACATATTGTTGTTGATACTGTGATGTTGATGGGTTTTGGATAAATGCATGCTAAATGCTCGATGAAATGCTTGAGTTAAGAATTTTCATATTCCTTCCAAATGCATATGAAAAAGGAGATGAATGGATGCTGGTCCCCATATTTTCCCTGTCATATAAATGCATGCTAGGTATTTTACCTAAAATATGAATGTACACATGCCACTGTTGCAATCCCAATTTCGTATTCATACCATGTATTTACTGTCATATTGGTATCCAAAATTTAAATGCTATTTTGGTCTGCATTATTATTACTGGTATGTAATATAATGAGATGATGGGGCTGAGTACAATGTTACCATATGCATGCGATAAATCTGGGAATTGTCATTGATTGTCTCCGATTGTGGATTTTAATGCTGTATATCTTTGTATGGTATCTGTATTGGAATTTTTCTGAATGCAGCAAAAGAAGGTCGGCAAAAAGCCCGCAGGTGCAGCTGGCACCAAAAGACAAAAAGCCCCTGCTCTGGTCGATTTTGATGGTAACCGGTTTCTGACTCCGGAAGCCCAAGACCGGTACCACAACTGGTTTTTAACGAAGAAGATCATACCGGAACGAAGGATAAGCAGTCTCCTGGCGGATGACTGTCCGGTGAGCATGACAATTCAAAGAAGGAAATGGAACAAGTTGATACAACTTCCAAGGGCAAGCTGCAGCACCATATTGCGCGAATTCTGTGCCAATGCTGACAAGGACACAGTGGACAGAACAAGAAAAAGCTGGGTCAGGGGGAAGGAAGTATCTTTTACAGCCTTCCAAATTGAAAGGTTGCTGAACACCTCATGGGAAGCAACCCAATCTTGTTTTTTCACAGACACCTTCAACAGGATGCAGCCTGTTGACGGATTGTATAGGGAAGAAATGCCGGCTTTGGCTACCACTGTTCGGGAAGGAATCACTCAACCACATTCTGCCTGGAAGCCCAAACAAGGCCAGCCAGCGGTGCCAGAGAAATTGGATAGGCTAGACCTCAATGAAGAAGCAATTTTCTGGCACTCCTTCATCAATTCCACCATCATGGCTTCTACTAATTTAAGTGATGTCAATGTGGAAAGGGCAGTATTGCTGTATACTCTGCTGGGAGATTACAACCTACATATTGGGGCTATTCTGTCTGATAGAATAGCCCACATCATCACTCATGGCAGGTTAGATTTTAGTCTAGCTCACTACTCCCTCATTGAGCAGCTTTGCATACAAGCAGGGGTAGATATACCAGATGATGAGCCCAGAGATGTAAAGACCAAAGCAGATCTAACACAGCATCAATATAATGAAATGCAGAAGGAGTCCAGAAGGCAAGCAATATGGAAAGCATCTGGCGGTGTTGTTCCACCACCTGCCCCAGTATCAGCACCATCTACATCTACTGACTCTCAGTTGCTCCAACAGTTACTAGTTCAGAACAACTACATGATGAGCATGTTGGAGCGACTGTGCTTGGATAGGGGAATTGACACAGCTGGATTAATGGGTCAAGTTCCGCTGGTACACAAGCGGGTCCATCTATGCCTTCCACTACTGCAGATGATGACATCCTCGGTGATTTTGAGGCTGATGAGTTTATGGATAACATCTGAGTTTACTCCTCCAGTGTCATTTACTGCATTTTGTTTAATTTTCTTGAAACAATTTAGTTTTGCATTTTGAAAAAAAAAGGGTTGAACAAAGTTAAGGTTGCTGGCATTTTATATTGGTTTACATTTTCTTGAGTATTTTGCTTTGGATATTAACAATTATGTGTGTACTCCATCTGGCAGCCTACGCTTTAATCTAGATTAGTTTGTTGCTGAGGACAACAACATTCTAAATCTGGGAATTATCGCATACATGCTGAATGCAAGATTGCAAGGTTGATGAATGTGGTGGAACTACACCATACACCATGAAAAGGAAGTCTTGTATTGAAAAAGAAAAAAATTCTCAGGTTCAAATTTGCTTGATTAAATTCTGGATGCATAAACTGCTAGCATGATATTGTATAGTCAATTTCTTTCAACTAGTATGTCTGAATTTCTAAGCTTGAATGATTAATAAATGCCTAAATGATTATTTTGGAAATCTAGTTTGACATCATAGCTAGTGAGTTTTTGTGCCCAAACACTTAATTTATTTTGAGAGACCTCACTGTGATAGCATTCTAGAACTTGCTTTGTTTCTCTGAGATGCATGCATTGATTGAAATGATAAAGGCAGAATTTTATTCTTTTAGCCATGGCCAAATAACCCACCTATGTGAATTTTTCCATTGCTAACCCCTTTGTGCCTGAGCCTTTTTGTTCATAATTCCTGTTGATTGCTTAGCCATATTCCTATTGTCTTACCTTAAATGAGATTGAATCACTGATGTTTTGAAATAAAACAAAGAAATTGAGGTAAGCTCCACAGAGGTCAATGTAAAGAAAGGCGACTGAATTGTGCCTTTAAAAGGAAAGGAGAAAAAGGAAAAAGAAAAAGGAAAAGGGTGAATATAAAGAAAATATGGCTGAAGGAATTAAATTCCCGAAATTCTGTGGGAACATTAGTGGAGCAAAACAAATGAGTTGAATGTGTTAAAAAATGAAAAACTATCAATTTTCAATCTCATTGTTACTTGAGCTACTATCCATAAAATCCTACCCTTTAGCCTGGCCAAGTTACAACCTGTGATGTCCTTTTGATCAATTTTGCATGTATTAATGTTCCTCATCTTTAGGAACTTGAGAATATGAGCAAGTTTATGATAATGTTGTTGCTGTGATAGCTTGAGTGATTGTCATTTCCCCAAACACTTGAGTATTGAGCATTACTTGATTATCTGGGTGAGGGATGTGCAAATTAGATTCTAATCTTTTCATGAAAGGCATTATTAAAAATTCTTCGCATTGATTCAAGCATACTTAGTATGATGATCTGTTGGCTGTACAATGTTATGTTGGATTAATCTGTTTCCTGGATTTAGTCTTGTACATTGCTAGGGACAGCAAAGTTCAAATCTGGGAATTATTTGATATGCGATCAGCATATAGGAAATTACAAGGCAAAAAGAGGAAGAAAATTACTCAATCAATGCAAGAAAGGCAGAGAAAAAGGGTAAAAACATCCAAAGTCTGAATATCAAGGAAGATAAACAAAAGAAGGCAAAAACATATCAAAAGAGACCTAGTTCCCACGCTCACAGCGCGGGGATGGCGCTCTGAGCGTGGGAGGAGAAAAATGGAGAGTGAGTACCGTGCTGAGGGCGCGAGATCCGCGCCATCAGCGCGGGAGAGCAAAAATTGGCAGAAACTCCCACGCTGACAGCGCGGGAGTGGCGCTGTCAGCGTGGGAAGCGCGAAAAAATGGGGATTCAAATTCACAAAATTAGGTCAAAGTCTCTTATAAAAAGGGACTCAACCTTTGAAGGAAAGCATCTCCGAATATACATCACAAAACCTAGAGGAGCAGATATGGCTGAAGGAGGAAGGCGTTCTTCGTGTTTGTCGTTCCTTTCTTGTACTTTTCTTCTATCTTATTTTCAGTTCATGTTAAAATCAGATCAGCGATCATGATGTTGATTGGCTAGATCTATTTTTGTAGTCAGGGGCACTGTTACAAGGATTGGATCATTATATGTATTGATTTTAATATATTTCATCTTTATCTTGCACGTACTGATATTATTTCTGTTAGATCTGATCAACCTAATAGGGAATGATATTCTGAGGATCAGGGTTCGCAATAGGAATATTGGAATACTGATCCTGAAAGGGGATAAAGATGACTCTCCATGCATGTTCTAGGTATAGACTTGTATGGATTGCAATCGTGGGATTTATCTACATAATGCTTATTTTCAGGCGGGATTACTAAGGGATTAGGGTTCCAACTGAAGTAAAGGGTTAGATCACCAAGGGATTGGGATCTAACTAATTATTTCTAAAAAGATGATAATTTTTCTGAGTTGTTAATTTCGATAGGTATTATGAATCAATCCGAAGTAAAATTGGGAACAATTGGTGAATGTACCCTGGCTACAGTCTTCTTCATCACTTCTTCTACAAAAATATTTCTTCATTTATTTTAAATCTTTTTCAGAAAAACCTAAAAACAAGTCTTTACATTTTGAGTTACCATAGTGTGGAAACACCAATCGATTCATCTAACTTAAGAGGACTGGTTATAGTAGTACTTGTTTATCAATCCCTGTGGAGACGATCTTACTTATCACTTTATTACTTGGAACGATCGGTGCACTTGCCGATTACGCAACAAAATTCCTCAATACACCACCAAATCAACCAAAGTTTGTGCGCAAATTTGATGGAAACCACCACCCGAACCCATTCCACCGATTATTTTCCCTTGAAAACCTCTCATTTGTGAGAAAATGAGCAAAGCCAGCCATAAATTTTGAGAAGAAAAGTGGAGTTGTTGTAGTTGTTGTTCAAGCTTTGCTTAGGAATCAATTGGAGGAGCCTTGTGCCTTGATTGTGAGTAAGTTTCATCACTTGTTATGGTTTGATTGTTGATTTTGATTTATGAACCCTAAGCTCATTTTGTATGATTTGTGGAGTTAGAGAGTTCAAATGGAAAATATGTATTAGATGATTATGTCTTAGAATGATGTATTGGACCTATAAATGCAACAAAATTTATTGGTGAAAAAATGAGTTTAACTTAGGAATTTTTTGGATGATGCCATGACTTTGTGTTTTGGAATTGTGTTAGGATTGTGTAAATGAGTTGTTGTATAGTTGTATGATGTTATAATGAGATTGTATGAGGTGTGGAATAGTTGAATTGAGTTGAATCACCCTTGGTGATGGCCTAGGTACAATTCGGCCTGAATGGAAGAAATGGGGAATTGATGTTGTTAAAATTGTTTTGATGATGCGTTATGTGCTAAATGGTAATTATATGGGTTGTGTGATGGTTGGAAGGTTCAAAAATCCATGGAAAAATAATGGAGTGTATTGGATGGTGTATTGTCCCTAGAAGGAAATAATTGGGCAAAATGATGTTAGAATGGTGTAAAATGAAAAGTGACACCTAATATGGCATTTTGGTAACCTTGTGGAGCCTAAGAAAAATGAAAAGAAATTTTAGAAAAGTAATTTGTAAATTAACACTACAGTGGCCGAACCTCACTATGTGGGGGGATGGAAAATTGTCGTTTTGTGAATTTGACGGTTTGCCGTGTTTTGACGATCCGTATATGGTCGTTGTAGGTTGTCGTACGTGGAGCTGCAGGAGAGGATTATACAGGTAACCTCTTGGTACTGAGTCTTGATCCCTTTGTGTGTTCCACCATGCCCATTGAGGGTGATGGTAGGAAGGGTATGTAAGTAATGTAGGATAACATGTTCATGCATATAGTATTTGTGTTGGTACATAGGATGTACCATGTCTCTGGCCAGTAGACGTGTTGCCTGCGGGCGTTACGGACTTCCACTGGATAGGTCTCCGAGAGGTAGTTCCAGTTGACCTGGGGTAGTGGTGTGTGATCCGGATAGGAGCACACTAGGAAGTCTCGGGTGGTTATGGTTGGTGGGTGCCTTGGTTTGATGTTCCAGGAACACGCCTTGGTTGAAACCCATAGGCTTATTTGCCGAGCCGATAGGCTGGACGTTGAGTGGTTTTGGCATTGACCATTCCAGCTTCGTCGTATTTTGTATCCCTATGCTCCCTTATTTCACTAAATCCCTTAATTTATCCCGTTTTAAGATGTTATGTTATGTTATTTATATGCATCGAAGTGAGTCATTGGGTGGAGTATTCTCCAGAACCTCTGGGTTACTAAGATATATTCGTATATCTCACCCCATCTTGGGGGCTTTATTTCAGGAGGTAGCAGTGGTGCTGGAGCGGTGGGCAAGAAGCCCGTAGGATGATTTGGACGTAGGATTTCATATTTTGCATTTTGGTTGGCCATTGGGCCTAGGCTAGACTTAGCTCTTGAATAATGCATGTGATTAGGATCATGGTATCATTTTGTTCATGATTTATTTTGCCTAAGTTTAGTCTTGATTCATCGTGTTTATTTTGGAGTATTTAGTATGTATTATTTGAAGGTTATGGTTTGTAATTGTAATATGTCATTGGGAAAGTGTGTAATTTGTACATGAATATTGATGTAATATGGAACCATGTAATATGATGAAAGGAAAATAGGCCTATTCTAGGATTGATTTATATTTTATGATGTAAAGTATGCATGCAAATAGATTATGCTGATTAAAACATGTTAAGTTTGAAAAGAGTAATTGGATGTAAACTGTGATGGGTTGTAAGAGCCCCAAGGCATTGCTGGTCCTTGTGTGTGTCACCCAATGATTATAGGTACAATTTGAGGTCATAGAACACTTTTGTATATTTGGGGATTATTGGAAAAACAAAGTAAACTCTGGCGAATTTTCTAGAATTGGCATAATTTAGGCGAACTTTGGGAGAGCATATCTCCCCCCACAGAGGTTCGATAGGGACGTGCCATACGCCACTTTGAAGCTTGAGATTTCCTCTATCTCATGATAAACTTTTGGATTTTTCTGGGTTAGGTGTCAGCCCGTAGAAGGTAGAGAACACAGACTGCTCATTTGGTTACTGCACATGTGGCAGTTCTAGACCGAGTTTGGGAAAATTATTACCGCTTCGTTTTTTGATCAAATTAGGTGTATGATATATCAAATTGAAGCTTGAAGTATCTAGTTTCTTGTATAAAAATTTAAGAGCAATTGGTTTAGTGGATTTTCCAGGATGTTTTGGGGTTGGCTGGCAGATTTGCTTGTCCAACTTCAAACGGCGATATCCAGAGCAAACGAGAACTTTATGACTCGTGCGATAGCTTCCTAGAAATTCAATTAAGTCTAGAATAGCATAGTAAAATATGAGAGGTTTGCGGCATGCGGTTTTTTTGCAGAAATTCAAAGACCGAACCATGTTCAGATAGGTAGAAAACATAAAAGCGAGAATTTAGCTAAGTGGATTTATGGGAACCCCTTAGTGACTTGAGAGAAGTAATTAATGAGGTAAAAGTAGTTTAGATAATTATTCTGCGAAAATTTTACAGTTACGGTCACAGCTTTTATTTATTACGCTTTTTACGGATTTAAATGCTCGCGTAATAAACGGAAAAGTTTACTCGCATTTTTATAAAATAAATTGCTGTGATTGTAACTGCGCTTAATATCATAATTAATGTTAACAATACCATCGTACAACGGGCTGTTACAAGGGTGGGAGATGCTGGCATTGAAGGCAGCCATTACCCTTCTCCGTAGGATGGCGTTGTAGGCAGAGGGGTGTCTCGTACTAGGAGCTGTACATCGACAGACTTTGAGGTGGGGGAGTTCCTAAGGAGAGCCATAACTCAATCATTCCAAGTTGTTTGATGATGGTCATGTTAAAGGCTGATAGTTAACCCAAAATCGGCCTCAAATCTTTAAATTTGTATCCTAAAACATCAAGGCAGGGTAGGAAAAGGACGTCTTCTAAGCTGCTGTGGTCTACGAACACTTGGTTGACACCAAAATTGGCGATTACTGCTTGAATTATGAGGGGGTCGTCGTGTCCAGGAATTATCCCATCAATTTTATCTTTGGGCCTCAAAATACATAGTCATGGAAATCTTTTCAACAATCTGTTGATCATGTACATATACATCATCATATGATCTCAATATTTGATTACATATGCATATACATGACAAGATCATCAAATCTACATGCTATGCCATAACATCTATACTAGTTTCTTGCCACATACAGCTCCCACTTCATCTGTGGAGGTACCTGCAATGTGATTCTCCAAACACGGTGTGAGATATAAATCTGAGTAAATTAAGGGTCCTTGGAGGGTCACTTCACTCTATAGTCCACTTACCGTACATGAATAATAACAGAACATAATATTTTATACACCTTTCATTCATATGTGGGACTTTCAAGAGAGATCCTCTTAAGATTATTTCTCTTAGGTATCTACCACAAGGAGGTCCTCTTTCGGTTGGCTCCATGGGAAGTATGTACTCATTATTTACTTTCAAGAGAGACCTTCTTAGGGTTATTTCTCTTGATTATTTAATTTCCTAGGAATTCCTCTTTCGGCTAACCCCATGGAAATTACATACATACATCTTTATTATTATTCATCAATCTTACTCATCATTGGTAACCTCATAGTTTATCATGTTTTAATAGGCTAAAATCATAGTTATTGACTTTCAAATCTAGCCTAAAGCATGAAATCTTAAGAGTTATTAGATTAGAAAGCTGTGTTCTTGTTCCTCTGACATATCTGAGTATATTTGCTATTTTTGTAGGAAAATTTAGCTAATTGGAGAAGGAATATGTGGGAAAGTTTTTGAATAAAACAAGCATTTTCATGGAAGTCGTAGTTTCAAATATAAGAAAATCTCTTTGTCTTCTAGCCAATTTTTCACATCTCAAATGATAGATCTGGATATTGTGGTCTGCATAGAAATTATAGATATCTCTCTTATCTTTTCAATGAGAACAAAATTGTGTCAATCAGATAACTACAACTTAGGTTTTGGCCAAAATACAAAAGTCAGTTGCTGTTGGAGCGTGCTAAAACACGAAAAATAGGTCTTTTGCTACTGCTAAGTGCGCTCTATCGGGTCCAGAATGCAAAAAAAAAAAACCCCCATTTTTATTAATATAAACGATGAGGGTAAGGATTTTAGGTCATTCTTGTGGGGATTAGCGACTGGAGAGGCTTGGGGCTGCTAGGAGATATCATCTTGGAGAATTGGAAGAGAATCGAAAAGAGTTTCACCATCAACATCTGAGATGGAGTTTTGGGGAATTTTTAATTTCTGTTGTTCTTTTGATTTGAACATGTCTAGCTAACTTTTCTTGTAGTCTAGGGATAGATGGATCTGGATGTAAACCTATTACTTTTATAAATGAGTATTATTTCTGCAGTTGTGGCAAAAGTAATAATACTTCTATCGTAGACACAAAAAAGCATTCTCTCTCATTCCACCAAAGCATTCTCTCCCATCACTCATTGTGTCTTTCGTAGGGAGTATTATCCGTGCCACAACTGCAGAAATAATACTCCCATTTGTAAAAGTCTAGATGTAATCTTGTTTATAATTATTTTCTTAAGTTTAGTAATTGCTTGCAATTCAATTTTTACACTACTTCACAATCACCATCCAACCTGATTGATTTGTCGAATTTAAGCAAAAAAGCAAAAATAGTGTTTGGACCCCCTAATCCTCTTAGGAATGACCTTTTACTCATTGTTTTATTACTTGTACGACTGGTATATTTGCCGAGTTTCCAACAAGTTTTCTTTCTTGGTTTTTTGGTGGTTTGATGATGAGGTGATTAGAAAATAGATCAAGGATGTGATGGGTTTTAAGAATGAGCAAGGAAAGCTTCCTTTCTCTTTCAACAATGGAGGAAGACTATGAACTTTGAGAGGAAGAGGCGGTGGGTCGATGATGAGGTTTGAGAGAAAATGGAGAGGGAGTGTGTGTTTAGATATTTTACAAAATATCACTGTGGTAAAAAGGCTATTTTACCCTCACATCTTCCCTATTTTTACTACTCAACCTACAACCTTTTAGATTCAAACTTTGATGAGTTGGGTCATAATGAGGTATGTCACACACTTAATTTATTTCAAGTCTCACCCACTTTACATAATTTATAATTTTAACCTCATTTTTATTGTTTACACTTTTACTCCGAAAATGGACTTAGCTCTAAATTAGACTTTTTTCTAATTAATCCCTTAATTACACATTATTTTCTAATTAATGTAATTAATTATTCGGGTTATTATATTAACTAGTAACAACAACTCTATTTGTTCTCGTATACAATTTTCATCCAATTTAAAAGTTGGTCGTCGTTGAGATCATTGCACAACAATAAAACGTCTCCTATGATCTGCTGAGATCTAGTTCCATTCGAAATGTCAAAATTCTAATCGAAGCTAAGGTGATTTCCAATGCATCAATAATTTTATTGAAATACTTTTATAGTGTGGCAAAACATTCTAATAAAGTGATTGATTTAGAAATGTTATTTTTGTTTTAATTGATCGTCGGATTTTAGATCATGATTTTGAATTTATCAACAAGCTTCGGTAATTTAGAAATTAATTGATTATATATATATATATATATATATATATATATATATATATATATATATATATATATATATCTAGACACACAATCTAAAGAATTTCGTAGCTAGCTAGGGTCATGCCTTTAGAAGACTCAATTGGAAATTAATCTCTGGGAGTATAACGATGCTTCTTCGAGAGAAAAAAAATCCTAAGTCTGAATTGTATTTACCATCATTATTCAAGTGTTAAATATATTTGGATTGCTTTCCTTTCATGAAGAATGTACGTAGTAAAATATATATATATATTTTTATTTTTACACAAATCAAATCTGAAAAAAGCATTATTTCTCTTATTAATTATTTTACTAAGTTGGTTGATCATCTTGAAAAGAAGGTAATATTCTTCAGAAAATATTTGGTCCTTTGAGAAGGACTCAGGCTTTGTTTTGGGAGTTGGTTTTAGGAGGGGAGGGGAAGGAAAAGGAGGGTTTTAGTAAGTTTTCCCCTTGTTTGTGAGTTTAAAAAAAGGAGGGGAAGGAATTGAGGATTTTTCCTAAACCCTCTTTCTTCCTAAAATTAAAGTTCCCCCAACTTGGGGGATTTAATGGGGGAAATGTTAAAAATTACTTATCTACACTTAGCATTAAGATGTAGAAATTACATAAATGTGAATCATTTTTAAACGTGACATTATTAGAAAAGTCTCAAATACGACAAAATTTATCAACGAAAAGTATTTCGTCAAAAATAGTGATGCAATTTTTGATTAAAATCATATACGTCAGTAAAATTTCATCAAAACTAAAGACGAAACAAGATTTTGTCATAATCACTAACATAAATTTTGTACAGGAAATATCTCCATAAAAAATTTTCGCAAAAATTTTCGACGAAAAATATGTTATCGAAGACAGAGGGTGATATCAAATCACTATTGCCTTGAACCCATGTATTTGACAGAAAGGGTAGATGATCAGAGTTATCACTGTGTAATAATAAAGAATAAGAACAGACTTACTTGTAATCCGAATACAGAATCAGTGAGAAGAATGTATGCAGGAGAGGATTGAATCCGAGCCCACAGAACATGTCTCCTTAAGACAATTTGCCCCCACACTGATGCCTAAGGTTGATGGACACTTGTCTCCCAGGATAGAACGGATTCCGTCTGAAGAATGGTGGCACTACCAATCAACAGCCCAAACGAACACAATAGTATGCTAGAAGAATTCAAACCGAAGGCGAACCGCCGTGTCTGACGGCGGCGAACGGGTGTGACCGGTGACCGTTCCGACGAACAGGTACAACCAGTGACCGGTTCGGCGAGTAGACACTTCCTTTAACCGGTTCGCGAAAAGGAAGAACCGGTTCGGTTCAAAAAACCGGCGGGTGGGTTCGAATTTGGAGGGAAGCAACGTTTGGACCAAAAAATAAAAATAATTTAATAAAAAATTATTTTTAATACACACAACCGAACCGAACCGAACCGAACCGAGCTGAGCCGGCCGGACGGACGGCGGCGGCGGAGCGCGCGCGTGTGTGTGGTGGTGAACCAAAGCCCACCTATCTTCTCCCCCTACATAAAATATGTAGTGACCCAAGGGCCAATTAAAGAGATGGAGGTGGGAGTTGTTAAACAACCCACACAACTCTTCATCTTCCCTTTTCTTTTTTTCTCTATCAACCCACTTCTTATTCATAACCAATGGATCATTGTATATTAATCTTACTATTAATTCCAACAATCCCCCACATGGATAAGAAGTCAAATCATCGTGACAAAATGCATAAGAGTATAAATGCAAAGTGTAAATTCCTCAACGAGAAACAACTGCATCGAGATAGGTGGAGTTACCTTTGAACCTTCTCTATTGAAAACCTATCGGATATACTTGGTCAATCGGTGGTCTAGGGCGACTTGAACCGTCAACCTTTAGTGTATACCTAGACAATAGGAGTCACACAATTGCTTCTCTAGCATTGTTGGTCCTTTGTTGCGCCCATTTTGGCCGTGGGACACCTACCTGGTTCTGCGAGTGTTGTTAGAGAACCGGCCTTTAAAAAATTCTCATAGAAGCGGCCCTCACTTCACACTCACACAGGTGATTTCTTGTGATGTAACTCACTATACATCATCTGAACACAACAGATTAAGAAATCATTAAAAGCCTAAGTGCTTACCCTCATAAATACACTGTCTTGTCTAGGAATGAGTATGAGTTTAAAACTCCACAGTGTTTGGGCAATCGACCATCACTTAGTTGTCTCTTTGAACCTAGTTCATGGGATCTCCACTCTTCTAGGTAGAGTTACCGCAATGCTCAACAATTGATAGGCCTTAAACCCATTCCTTTCGACAAATATTCAACCAACTCTCTAGGAATCCCTTTGGTTAACGGATCCGCTATGTTCTCTTTAGACTTAACATAATCAATTGTAATGATTCCGTTCGAGAGTAGTTGTCTTACGGTATCATGTCTACGACGTATGTGTCTAGACTTACCGTTATACATGACATTCTTGGCCCTTCCAATAGCTGCTTGGCTATCACAATGTATGCATACAGATGGTACCAGTTAGGAACATCCTCAATAAAGTTACGAAGCCATTCGGCTTCTTCACCAGCCTTATCTAAAGCAATGAATTCTGCTTCCATGGTTGACCTTGCGATGCAAGTCTGTTTGGACGATTTCCAAGACACAGCACCTCCACCAAGGGTAAACACATATCCACTTGTGGATCTAGTGTCATTAGAGCTGGTGATCCAGTTTGCATCATAATACCCTTCTATAACTGTATATTTCAACAAAAGAGTTTCAAGAACGTCCAAAAAGAAAAAATGCCACTGCTAAGAAAAACTAAAACTGACAAAGAAGAGTTCTAAATGTGTATATCTGAATATAAGACTCCTATTTAAAACTAAAAGCATCAAAGCATTTGTCATCCGTCCATTCTTTTTTTCTTTGATCCAACGGTCCACATCTCTTCAACTCTCACTAATTTGCCATGACTTTTGCCTACAACATAAAGTCAAAATAGTAAGCAAAAATTACAGAAGCTACCATCCAATAGAAGAATCAAGCAAGTAAACAGAAGTAGAAGTATTATTAATAATATCAGAATTATTTACAGTCATTACATTCAGTTTGAAAAGGCCCTCACTAAGGTATCCCTTTCCTACATACACATCATTCTTAGTAAGTACAAACTTATCGGAAACAAATACAAGTTTAAAGCCATTCTTGCTTAACAGAGATCCAGAGACTAAATTTTTGCGAATATCAGGCACATGGAGCACATCATTCAGTGTCACTATCTTGCCAGATGTCATCTTCAAAGCCACCTTTCCCACACCTTCAACTTTTGAAGTAGATGAGTTACCCATATAGAGTTTCTCACCATTATCAGTAGGAGTATAGGAGGAGAACATCCTCTTGTTTGAGCAGACATGTCTGGTGGCCCCAGTGTCCACCCACCATTCCTTGGTGTCTCCAATAAGATTGCATTCCATCACCACTGCTGCCAGATTCAATTCTTCAACCTGATCAACAATATCAATCATATTGGCTTGAGTGCTCTTTTTCTTCTTATTGAACTTTTGTGGCTTCCTCTGATCTTTCTTTTGTTCCTTCTTACAATCCCTTGCACGGTGGCCAGGATTCCCACAATTGAAACAGTTGCCTTTGAACTTATTGCCCTTTCCTTGCTTAGCATTTCCATCTTCAGAATATTTCCTCTTCTTTGACTTAGATCCCTCTTCAACTACATTAGCCTTGGAGATCATAGGGTTGTTGCCATTCCTCTTGTCAGACATCTTATTGTCTTCTTCTATTCTCAATCTGGTAACCAGATCTTCAAGTGACAATTCCTTGCGCTTATGCTTCAGATAATTCTTGAAGTCCCTCCAAGAGTTTGGTAATTTCTCTATGAAGGCAGCAACTTGGAAGGACTCACTAAGAGACATTCCTTCTGCATGAACTTCATGCACAATCACTTGAAGTTCCTCAACTTGACTCACAACAGATTTGGAGTCTTGCATCTTGAAGTCTAAGAATCTGCCAACTATGAATTTCTTCAAGGCAGCATCCTCAGTTTTATACTTCTTGTCCAGACTTTCACAAAGTTCCTTACTGGTCTTCAGGGTACAGTACACATTATACAATGAGTTGTCTAGAGCATTGAGAATATAGTTCCTGCAAAGGAAGTCAGAATGCTTAAAAGCATCAATGGCAGCAACATTTTCCTTGTCAGATTGTTCTCCCTCATTCAGTGTGGGAGCATCTTCCTTGAGGAAACGATCCAGACTCAGTGTTGTCGAATACAACAACATCTTCTGTTGCCAGCGTTTGAAGTTTGTTCCATTCAGTTTTTCAGGCTTATCAGCATGCATTGGAACAGAGGCATTAACATTGGCATTGTTTGTACTTACACTAGCCATTTCTGTTACACAAACAGAATTCGAAATTAATCACACAGATTAATTCGTCACACAGTAATTAAAACAGATACAGTATATATAACGAAAAATAAAATATACTGATCACAGGTTCAAAACACCGAAATTGTCTTAAGATTGTTATCGAAGACAGAGGGTGATATCAAATCACTATTTCCTTGAACCCATGTATTTGACAGAAGGGGTAGATGATCAGAGTTATCACTGTGTAATAATAAAGAATAAGAACAGACTTACTTGTAATCCGAATACAGAATCAGTGAGAAGAATGTATGCAGGAGAGGATTGAATCCGAGCCCACAGAACGTGTATCCTTAAGACAATTTGCCCCCTCACTGATGCCTAAGGTTGATGGACACTTGTCTCCCACGATAGAACGGATTCCGTCTGAAAAATGGTGGCACTACCAATCAACAGCCCAAACGAACACAACAGTATGCCAGAAGAATTCACACCGGAGGCGAACCGCCATGTCTGACGGCGGCGAACGGGTGTGACCGGTGACCGTTCCGACGAACAGGTACAACCGGTGACCGGTTCGGCGAGTAGACACTTCCTTTAACCGGTTCGCGAAAAGGAAGAACCGGTTCGGTTCAAAAAACCGGCGGGTGGGTTCGAATTTGGAGGGAAGCAACGTTTGGACCAAAAAATAAAAATAATTTAATAAAAAATTATTTTTAATACACACAACCGAACCGAACCGAACCGAACCGAGCCGAGCCGAGCCGGCCGGACGGACGGCGGCGGCGGCGCACGCGCGTGTGTGTGGTGGTGAACCAAAGCCCACCTATCTTCTCCCCTTACATAAAATATGTAGTGACCCAAGGGCCAATTAAAGAGATGGAGGTGGGAGTTGTTAAACAACCCACACAACTCTTCATCTTCCCTTTTCTTTTTTTCTCTATCAACCCACTTCTTATTCATAACCAATGGATCATTGTATATTAATCTTACTATTAATTCCAACAATCCCCCACATGGATAAGAAGTCAAATCATCGTGACAAAATGCATAAAAGTATAAATGCAAAGTGTAAATTCCTCAACGAGAAACAACTGCATCGAGATAGGTGGAGTTACCTTTGAACCTTCTCTAGTGAAAACCTATCGGATATACTCGGTCAATCGGTGGTCTAGGGCGACTTGAACCGTCAACCTTTAGTGTATACCTAGACAATAGGAGTCACACAATTGCTTCTCTAGCATTGTTGGTCCTTTGTTGCGCCCATTTTGGCCGTGGGACACCTACCTGGTTCTGCGAGTGTTGTTAGAGAATCGGCCTTTAAAAAATTCTCATAGAAGCGGCCCTCACTTCACACTCACATAGGTGATTTCTTGTGATGTAACTCACTATACATCATCTGAACACAACAGATTAAGAAATCATTAAAAGCCTAAGTGCTTACCCTCATAAATACATTGTCTTGTCTAGGAATGAGTATGAGTTTAAAAACTCCACAGTGTTTGGGTAGTAGAACATCACTTAGTTGTCTCTTTGAACCTAGTTCATGGGATCTCCACTCTTCTAGGTAGAGTTACCGCAATACTCAACAATTGATAGGCCTTAAACCCATTCCTTTCGACAAATATTCAACCAACTCTCTAGGAATCCCTTTGGTTAACGGATCCACTATATTCTCTTTAGACTTAACATAATCAATTGTAATGATTCAGTTCGAGAGTATTTGTCTTACGGTATCATGTCTACGACGTATGTGTCTAGACTTACCGTTATACATGACGTTCTTGGCCCTTCCAATAGTGGCTTGGCTATCACAATGTATGCATACAGATGGTACCGGTTTTGGCCAATTAGGAACATCCTCAATAAAGTTACGAAGCCATTCGGCTTCTTCACCAGCCTTATCTAAAGCAATGAATTCTGCTTCCATGGTTGACCTTGCGATGCAAGTCTGTTTGGACGATTTCCAAGACACAGCACCTCCACCAAGGGTAAACACATATCCACTTGTGGATCTAGTGTCATTAGAGCCGGTGATCCAGTTTGCATCACATATACACTTTTTTTGTCTCTTTCCCCTCTGTTTATAACAAAGATATTGGCCAAAGCAGAAGAAAATTGGATTCTATCAATATTATAATAATTAACACCATATGTATCCCTATTACCTTGGTAGCACTAAGAGGTTCTGATACTTTAGCAGTATCTAGCCCAATACCAGATGAACTACCTGAGTCTGAATCTGTCAGTGCCACAATTGCAAGAATCAGACAAGAATAACAGAGTCCAGGGAAAATTCATTTTCAAGTGATTAATTTTGCATCATAAACCAAACAAACAGTTGCAAGTATATACTGAATTTATAGGAGCATCACTGAAGAACTATATCCACCCTTCCTACTTCATAACTCTAATCATAAGTGACTAACAATCCCCAAACATTTTTGTAGAGAAGTAACACTAGTATAATATAGAAAAGTAAAAATGTCATGACAAACAATTTCTTTTATTCAATACATTATAGTACATAAGATGAACCAAAAAACCAACAAGTTTTTAAGTAAACACATTAAGAAATCAAAATACGCAGTGATCTAGATGTCAAGTCTAAAGGAAAATGAAATCTAAGTTGAAGACTAATTTAGCTGTAACTGATTTCAACCCCCCCCCCCCAGGAGAACAAATGAAATATTTAGAAAAGACCAAAATATCAAAATAGTTTCTGGTAGCAACCACTTTGTGCACATGGCAGGTGGGAGAATGAGTTTATATTTCAAAGTAGAAATGTAGAATATAATTTATAACGTAAATTAAAGCACTTTACAAATAAACACAATCAAAATAGCTACATACCTCTCATCAGAATCCGTTAACAGGACATCAGAGTGCTAATTAGGGGGAAGGGTAAGGGAGCAACAGATAGATAAAAATGGAGAATAAAAAAGACACTGGGATATATTGTGGAAGAAGCTGCTAGATATTCTATATGCTATAATTATAGAATGAATTATGCCCAAATCATGATGGAGGGCAGGAGAAAACAAATAGCTGAAATAGTTTAAGGACTTAAAACATTTACAGAAATTTGGAATACGAAATAAGAATGAAAAGCAGACACTGGGTATACATGCAGCAATCAAAAGACTAAAAGCATGACTTGAAACGGGAAACATGTCAAAGGTAAACAGTAAAATGAACCACTGGATGAAGTGCCAGATTCACTACCGGAGCAGCTTGAACTATTGCATTTACTGTTTCTATTGGTACCATCTATCTCAGTCTCTACTGGAGGGTAATTTGAATCTGAAATAGGAGGATCATTCCCACCAACAATGTCCACATCCTCCTCAACTTGTTCATTGCCTGCATTTTGTGTTGAAAATTAAAGATATCAATAAGTGTCAATTATCGCGGACATTTGTACCATAAGGGTACAAACAAAAAACTTACAAAACAAGAAACATAATATACCATTGCATGGTTGCAATGACGAATTACTAAACCTCGACGTATTCAGAATCTGCAAAAAATCAAGCAATAAAAACATTGTCAGTCAGTATTATATATACACACACATAAAGTGGGGATCTACTTACCCTTTGTAAAACTCTAACACACTCCATGGAATAAATCTTTAAAAATGTTAAATTTCATCAATTCAACGGTTAGATTGAAAGTTGTCATGAGGCGGATCAAACTCATAAAATATTTATTATAGGGGTTTAGCATAAGACTGAACATCAACTATTCAATTAGAAAATTATGAATGTCTAGTTTATCTTAAATTTGATATGCAAGATCAGCACAATAACATCACATGGTTTGACAATTGAATTAGTCAAACACACCCGCCCCCCCTCGCCACACCCACACCCACATAGAGAAAGAGAGAGAGAGACAGAGACCTCCATTTCCATTTCACACTGTCCAGCTTTTGCCTGGAATTCTTGCTTCTGCAACATATGCTCATCAAGAAGCTTCCACAGTTTGAATAAGGTATCATCACTAAAAGCATCAATATCAATCTCAATTTCATCACCACTGGTTTGCCCTGCATTATAACTATGCTCTTTCAAAAAATCAACAATAGTTTAAGGCAACTCTCCAAGCATTGCCTCCTCCAACTCAAGACTCAATTTATGCTTCTCCTCTTCAGTGATAATTCTTTTAACAGCCTCTGGCTTGATAATAGTATCATTTGATGATATTTTCTTCTTTTTTGCAGGAGGAATTCGATCAGAAATTTCAGTTTCTACACAAGCAACAGGTCTTGAAGGCTGAGATGGGCCACCATCAACAACAAGAATTTTCTTCTCTATAGTCTTCCATCTCTTTTCAAAAACTTTACTAAGGGTCTCTGCCATGATATGTACATCATTGCAAGGTGGATTATAAGTAATTGCATTCGAGAAAGTCAGTCGTACATCGGCAACAAAATCCATAGGATTTGAATATTCTCCAGAAGTTATTCTACTCTTTACAGTACTCAAATCCATTGGATGTTTGATGACAGTGAAATAATCCAGAATGTTCAATTTAACAACATCAACTGGTGTCTTAAAAACCCAACCAAATTTATGTGACATCAAATGGTTAAGTAATGTCTCACATGGTTTCATCGATGTAGCATATGAAGTCACTGGTGTAGCAGGTTTCACATATTCAAAATGCCCAGACATACTTCCCTTTGTCTTGGGACCATTACGTCCTGGTAAGGGCCTTT